>JAOALB010000015.1:0-121717 GCA_025331125.1 Mycogone perniciosa
CCCCCCCCCCCCCCCCCCCCCCCCCCCCCCCCCCCCCCCCCCCCCCCCCCCCCCCCCCCCCGGCGCCCCCCCCCCGCCCAACCAACGGACTAGGAGTATTAGTAGTACTCCGTACTTCGTACTTAATAATGCAAGGGAGCCACCAATTTTGATGGGCTATCAAACCACGGAATGTGGGCGTCTGGAATCCACCTCTGTCGGTGTCTCGACTCTTGAACAAAAGAAAATATGACCGGGCAGGAAGGACATCAAGGCCGAGAGAAACCTGAAAAGCTGATTTGTAACAACCGTTGGGGCACGAAAAAGTAATTAATACGGAGTATTAGTAGTTGGTTTAGGACTTACGTGGCGTTATTTATCCGTTTGTCGCCCTGGTTGATGCCTCATCTCGGACATATCAAAAGTACGACAAGCACATGTATTGCTGCTACCACTACGGAGTACTCTGCACCAAGTACGAGTACGGAGTACCTACTAAGTATTAGTAGGGAGTACGAGGTACTCCATAGTAGTAGGGCGACTATGAACCGCACCCATGTTCTCAATCATGACTGGCTAGCGGAACGTCTGCCTTCGGGAAGCAGTAGTAATACTACTAATACTACCACCACTACTTATCATCTGAATGATGCGTGTTACTCGGCCGGACCAAGTGCAAAAATTGTCGATAGGTCTTTTTATCCTAGCTACGGAGTGCTAAGGGTGAGACACAGAGCTTGAAAGAGGGGAAGCGGAGCGGAACAAGCCGGGGTGTGGTCAATGCAGGGTGGACGGTCTAGACGTTGTGTCTGTTCACCTCTTAACAACACTGCCTGACGTCTCTGCGGCGCGCAGATACTTGACTAACTAACATACCGTTGCACGCACGCCCTCTCCATTCCAGAACATGGCACCTAAAATAACGTTCGTGCCCTGTCCTTGGAACCGATGCACCGCGCCGTCCGTCTCCCCCAACGGTATCTGCTACAGCCCAGCATATGCAACTCAAGACCCTGAAACTGCTGGCACCATGTACTTAATACCCGGAGACTACTGCCGACGACCAGCGCTTTTCCTGGAAAAGGCGGGAGTGGGGTCCTCTCTTGGATCTTGGATAGCCGTTTAGTGGCTCTTTACTCGTTCGGGCGTAGACTCGCCTGATGTCCAGTCCGGATCATACGATGTTCCTGTCGTGCATTTGCTGGGCATCGCCTTTGTCTCGTCTCGCCGGTTTTCTGTTCTCTGCTCAGTCAATCTATCGATCCCCGTTTTGCTGGCGACGAGATTGCGCATCACACAGCCAACGGATACCCCCGTTGCATCGCCAATTGCACATACATAGTATAGTGCTACCTGCTACCTCTGCAGTCCTAGTCGCCGTCATAGGCAACTGTCTGCCCATAATCCACTCGACGTTTGCTGGCCATCCGTCCGTGTCGCGCCCTTTGGCCAACCACGACGCTCCGCGAGAGGCTGGGCACCTCCGCCATCGTACAACTCGGCCAAAACACCTGATCTGATCATCGTCCATCCCACCCTTCGCTTCGCCTGTGGAAGCTGTCCACAGCCTGCAGAAGCTTCGCACGACCGCACGACCGCACCACACAGTCCACCCTCGCCCACCCGCTTCCGCTCTCAGCCATCGGGTCGCAGTCAAGCTCTGACACATCTCCGCCGAACCTCTCCGTCTCTCTATCCTCTTTTCGTCAGTCTGGAGCTCTCTGCATGAGCTGATTCACGAGTTCCCCGGTCTCTGCAGCCCTCCTAGTGAGCGTGCCTCCTCCGCCGCCCCTAATGGCCGATGAGGATGCCACCAACGGGCTTGGGTTTGGCGACCCGAGCCTGGGCTTCATCGGACCTGGCTCCGTATCTGTCGGTGCAATCACAGCCCCTCAGACTCTTCCCAACGAAGATATGTCAGGTGCCTTCTTGGACACTGCCGCTGCTTGGGACTTGGACGTCTCGCCCCCAGACGACTCGTATGACATCAGCACCAACACTAGCACCACTGCTCGCTCTGTTCAGCCCGGCTATGTGTCCCCGTCCTGGCAGGGCCCTTCCTTTGACCAGCAACAATTATCCGGCTCTTCCATGTCCAACGGCTACGGTTTACCCAGCATCAATCCCACAGTCTTCGGCTCCGAGGCCATTGAGCGGGGCACCGGCCTGCCGGCCTCGAAACCTCCACCCGGCCCTGTAACTACTTTGACACCCGCCCTCCACGAGAAGCTGCGAAACATTGCGATGCCTCCCCACCTTCATTATGGTTCGCCCAAGAGCGCCTCCAGCCCCGAGTCGAAAACGGGAGCTGGCTCGTCGCCCGACGCTTGCAGCATCTCACAGAAGGATTCCAGGAAACGCAAGGTGTCAGATGACTTTGACGATGACGATGCGCTGGAAGAGGGAGGAAAACCGGTCAAGAAGACCGCTCACAATATGATTGAGAAGAGGTATCGGACCAACATCAACGACAAGATCGCCGCACTACGGGACAGCGTCCCTAGTCTGCGAATCATGTGCAAGAGCGCAAGAGGTGAAGACACCACTGAGGATCGTGAGGAGCTGCACGGTCTAACGCCAGCACACAAGCTAAACAAGGCGACTGTACGTCTCGCTGAATCCTCTCTGTCACGGACATGATGGCATTTGCTAACACTCATCACAGGTTTTGAGCAAAGCGACAGAGTATATTCGTCACCTGGAGAAGCGGAACAACCGGTTACTCGAAGAGAATGGTGCGATGCAAGCACGAATAGTAGCGTTTGAAAAGTTGTTTATGGCTGGTGCCATGAACGGCACCATACCGCCCATGCAGCAACCGCCCACACCCATGCAGTATCCCCAAGACACCCTACCACCACAGCGACTGGCACCATCGCCGCTGGAGACTCCACGGGATCTTAACGGCTTGCCGGCTGGGATGATAGACGTTCCCGAGGATATGAAGCGAATTATTTCAGCTCAAATGGCCGTCGGGCAACCTTATGCCGTACCCCAGCAACAATTCCGCCCCAATCACCCGATGATAACTCACCGAGAGCAAATTCATCAGCAGCACCAGGGCCAGCAAAACGGCTGGTCTAATGCAACCCCTTATCTCGGTAAGCTAATGGTTGGCTCTCTGGCTGGCCTTATGATACTGGAAGCAGTTCGAGAAAACGAGACTAGCAACGAACAACCCCAAGGTCGTGGTTTATTTGCCCTGCCAGTACAACTTCTGTCCAGCAAACATATTCACATGATGGGATACGATGCCCATATTTCTCTGAAGTTCTTATTACTCCTGGGGGTTGTTCTGTGGGTTTTTATTCCATCCTTGTTTTCCTCCTCCGGGGCACCACCCAAGGAGCAACAGGCAGAGGATCTACATCCCGCGCCTCCACCGGCCTCCCCGATCCATGTTCGGCGGCGCGCCTGGCTTACTGCCGTGCAAACTGTCTGGGTGCCCCATCACAACTTCTTCCTCGAGGCGGCTGCGTTGATCCTTAAGACATTGAAGCTTAGTCTCCGCAACGCCTTTGGCGTACAAGTCTATCACTCTTTGACCGGCCTGACCTCGGATCAAGAGACAGCTCGTGTCAAAGCATGGTCTATCGCGCTTGACTCTCAGCTAGCGGGCGGCGATGTGGAAATTTGCACAAGCCGGCTTGTCTTGACTTTGTTGGCGTCTGGCACGTTGCCCGATACTCCGATCCGTTTGATGCTCAAAGCACTTCATGTTCGAGTGCTCTTGTGGGACCTCGGCCACAACAGGTTGCAGCTTGGAATAGTTAACGCGATCGCCGCTAAGATGGCAAAATCACAATGGAATGGGGCTCGTCACTTAAACCAACTGCTGACCCAAGCGTCGCACTCATCCTCAACAACACATGAGGATGAGCTGCCGGAGCACCTCGCGGCATTGGTGGAACGAGACTGTGATGAAGTTCTGAGCGATGTGGTTGTCCAACGTGCTCATAACTTGGCTTTCAACATGGAGACAACACATAACGTCGGGGCGCCTATCGATGGTATGGATGCCGTGGTTGACGACACAACAGTTGGGTCTCCAATGGATGCTATTGCGGCATGGTGGTCCATAGAAGTCTTACATGACATTTTGACGGCCACCTTGGTCAAGGATTATGAGATGCTGAGAAGCCGCGATGAAAGGATTGCGTTAGCACTGAAGGTCGCGCCGATTGGATCTTGTGCTCAGACCCGAGCCACCTTTGCCCGGGCAGTGTTGGTCGACAAGAAGCGTGGCGCAAACATCGGCGCGGCTCTCCAAGTTCTTCAAACAAATGGCAACGACAACCATCTCGTCAGCCCTATGTCACTCGTCAAGACCGGCCCCCACTCTCTGGTAAATCCGATATCGATCAACCCCAGTCCACCCACGGCAAAGCCCGATCTTGTACTCTCTCTTCGATGCGCCATGGCGGTCGCTCATCTGACACGCTTGGATCGCGATCCAGAGGGCACCGAAAAGCAAGTTCGTGAGCTGACCGAGATGGTCCTTATGTTATGCTCAACCACATCCATGTCACTTCTCGGCTTCACTTCTGTTATGGAGCTGATGGAAAAACTCCTAGAAAATGAGGATATAGCGGAACGGTTTTCTCCATTGTTGGAGCGACTAGCCGCCCACCTGCGACTCTGGATGGGTGGTCCGCATGGAAGTAAATGCGGCGTGAGGTCTGATGTCCAACATACGGTTATCGACAGGTGTCTAGCCGTAACCAAAAGGTTGGTAGGAATGGACCTAGATACTGGATACGGCAGCATGAGTGATGGCGAAGACTAAGGGCGTTAGCCCACTTCGCGATTATGAACCCAAGAATGCAACATGGTCGCAATTGTGCGGCACGACACTACGACACTCCACTTCCCTACTTGTGTTATTTCCCTGCTCTCTTTTTATCCGGTGGCGGACAGTGTACAATGACAGATGGCGAATCTTCAAGCAAGATGATGGATGTTCTTGAACTTATGGATGTGTATATAAAAATTCTAGTTTGTGCTCGTTAAGTGGCCTTATGACACATGATGCGAAAAGGCAGGGGAAAAGTTACTAGAGGGAGAACGAGGGAGGCGATTCAGGGACTAGCCTTGTGTTTGGTGACTCGACGTGTTTGTTGAGCTGTTTGCAGCCTTTCTTACCTACCTCTCTTTCTTTGGGTTTCTTTTGTTACGGCGGCTTGATACCTGGCTGGGCACAGTTTGTTAGGGGAACCGCTTATTAATGGTTTTCACGACCGAAAGGATAAGTATGGAGTTCCTGAGCATTTTAATAGGCGTCGAATGTTGTGATGGAGTGTTGAGGGCATATCGTTTTAATCACCCAGGCGGACAGGTCGCAAGGGGAATATATATCAAATATATCTCTATCAGGTAATTCGATACAGCGCTGCGTAACACATTGTTCAGGATTATCCCATCCCGTCCCATCCCATCTTGTTCAACATAAAAAAAAATACGTCAATGTCTGTATTCATCACAGACACAGCACAGCTTTGCTTCTGATCTACCAGTCTGGCGCCGCGCCACAGCTGCCTCCTCCAGCCATCACCTCCATTGGAATAGCAGACATGGGCTTCAAGATATCGGCCATGGACTTGACACCGGGTTTTCTACTTCGCGTACCAACGAGCTTGAGCTTCTTGTCCATCTCAGCAAGTGGTGCCTCCCCGCTCTCCCCTTTACGGACTTTCCACCGAGTCGTGCCCAGCGCGGCATCGAGTTCCTCTACAGGCGGGAGCTTGACATAAAGCATAGGATCGCCGGGACGGACTTCAACCGGGAAAGTAGCGATGGAGAGAGCAGAGTCATTGCTACAGGAGCCACTGGTAAGGTCGAAGTTACGCTTGTGGTGTGGGCAGGATACCCATGGCGCTGGGGCCTGTTCTTGTCCGGGGTTTGAAGGAGAAGGAGAAGTCTTCTCACCAATGAGGCCGTCGGAGAGGATAAAGGCCCGTTTGTGAGGACACATTTGCTGCGTGGCGTAGAAGCGGCCGCGGATCCGCCACACGGCGAGTTGTGTGTCGCCGCGCTTGATGGTTGCGGATATGCCATTGGGCAACTCATCTGCGCCGTCAAAATGCGAGACTTCCATGACGGGCTGCCATGAGAGGGCGGACCAGCGGTCGCGCAGGGCCTTGAAGTCCTCTGTGACGGGGTCTTTGGCCCAGTATACGGGGCGGGATTGATCACGTTCTTGCTCGACATCCATGTTGTCAATGGTGTCGCTGGAGTTGTGGAATTGCTTGAACTTGCCGGCGATGAGAGGGTTTTTGATGGCCTCGGCCCATTCGTCAAAGTAACCGTCGACGAGCTCTTTCATCTGTGCTTCGAGAGAGGCGCAAATGCCGAGTTTGTCCTGGAGGACGACTTCTTGCAGGTATTTGATGCCCCCGGGCAGACTCTCGATCCAAGGGGCAGTACGCTGGAGTTTGTCGGCGGTGCGGATGTAGAACATGAGGTATCGATCGAGAATGGGGACGACTTCAGCGGGAGGGACGTCACGCGCGAGGAGTTCTGCGTGTCGGGGTATGGCGCCGCCATTGCCGGCGACGTAGATGTTGAAGCCCTTTTCTGTGGCAATGAGACCGAAGCTGGTGGTTCGATGAGTTAGCCCCTGAGCTATATATGGTGTTGAGAGAGGGGGGACGGAAAACATACTCTTTGCTTTGGGCCTCGGCACATTCTCGAACGCAGCCGCTGACACCACCTTTAATCTTATGTGGTGCCCGTATGCCTTTATATCTTTCTTCTAATCGGACTGCCATGCCGACGCTGTCTCCGATTCCGAAGCGGCACCATGCTGAACCAACACAGCTCTTCACCGTTCGGAGAGACTTGGCGTAGGCATGGCCAGACTCCATGCCTGCGGCTATGAGTTGGCTCCAGATGTCGAGGAGGTCCTGCTTCTTGGCTCCGAACAAGTCGATGCGCTGGCCACCTGTGATCTTGGTGTACAGATTGTACTTCTTCGCCACGGCGCCGATGGCAAGGAGTTTGTCTGGCGTGATCTCGCCGCCAGGAACTCGAGGCACCACTGAGTACGTTCCGTTTCGCTGGATGTTGCCCAAGAAGCGATCGTTCGTATCTTGCAAGCCATGCGTTGGCTTCTCCATGATGTGTTTGTTCCACAGCGTGGCCAAGATGCTCCCTACTGCAGGCTTGCACAGCTCGCATCCGAGACTATTCTTGTCGTTGCCTGTTTCTCGCATGACCTCGGCAAAGGAGCGGAGGCGCTTCACCATGACGATGTTGAACAAATCCGCACGGGAGAAGTTGAAGTGCTGGCAGAGATAGTTCTTAACTTCATTGCCCATGGAAGCCATGGTCTTGTTAAAGATGGTGGTGACCAGAGGCATGCATCCTCCGCACCCTGTTCCCGCTTTGGTGCAGGACTTGATGGATGCGATGTCTTTGCATGTGCCGCTTTTAACGCTTTCGACGACATCGCCTTTGGTGACGTTGTGGCATGAACAGATTTGAGTGTCGTCGTCGAGGTCATCAGTTTCGTCGCCGTCTTTCTTTGCGCCGAGGATGAATTGACTGGGAGGAGTATCGAGTTGTTTCATGTTTTTGACTATGGGGACGACTTTGACGTAGTCTTTTGTGTCGCCGATCATCATCCCGCCAAGGAGGTATTTGCCATCCGAGGTGAAGATGTATTTCTTGTATACGTTTTGAAAAGGGTCTCTGTAAGTGAGGGTCTTGACTTCGGCTTCGGGCTTGGTTGAGCCATTGGTAGTCCCACTGGTGATCTTCTTCACATGTCTGGGAGGCAGATACTTGGGCCCGTCGCGATCAGCGAAGAAGTCGCCAAAACTGGCCACGTCGACACCTAGGAGCTTGAGTTTTGTGCTAAGATCCGGGCTCTTGAATGATCGCGGAGAGTGCAGCTTGGCTTGTGTGAGGTTGAAGGCGAGTACGTCGGCCATTTCGACGCCAGGGGCAATGAGGCCGAACGTCTGGCTCTTCCAGCTTGCGCATTCGCCTATGGCGTAAATATCTGGCTCGCTGGTGCTCAAGTCGTCGTTGACGATGATGCCGCCGCTTTTGTCTTCGCATTTGATGCCGCATTTCTTGGCCAGATCGTCTCTCGCTCGGACGCCGATGGCGAAGCAGATGGTGCTGCATGCCATCTCCTCGCCATCTTCGAATGCGACCCCTGTGACGTTGTTTGCCTCGTCGACGTTGATTCGGCCGACTCGCTTGCTCAGCAGCACATCGAGCCCCAAGTCCCTCACTTGCTGAACGACCATGTTACCAGCGTCTTGGTCCAGTTGCCGACTAAGCACCCAGCGATTGCGTTCAATCAGCTTGACTTTGGAGTACTGTTCTAGGTCCATCATAGCCTTTGCGGCTTCCAAGCCGAGAAGACCACCGCCTACTACAGCTCCAACGGTGCCTTTTTTCTTTCCGGCAAAGTCAATCAAGTTGGTGAGGTCACCGATTGTTCGATAGACGAAAACACCATTGGCATCGTGGCCGGGAGTGTGGCTAGGTAGGATGGCATTTGATCCAGTAGCCAGAACGAGGACATCGTACGGCACAACATCTCCGTTTGCGCAGGTGACTGTCTTCTCTTTGGAGTTGATCTCGGTGACTGTTGTGTTGACATGATAGCCCAAGGCGCCGTTCGGAACCTTTGTATACTGGCGCAAGAGTCAGAATATGGCTTGTGTTAGCCCTAAGTGGCAGACATGCATACCCATTCTTCTGGATTCAGATATAAATTTTCGATCTTCCGGTGCTCAAAGAAGCTTGTGAGGCCGACTCGGTTATAGGCGAGATGTGGTTCTTCCCCCAAAACGGTGATGTTGTATTCTCTGGTTCGTGCGTCATACTTTAACAGTTTTTCTCTTTGTCGCGGACATTAGATACGTAGAAATATTGCAGTCGAACGATGTATTTCACTTACATAAATGCGATCCCGACCATCCCCAGGCCGACGACAACAATTCTGTGAGGTCCCTCAGTCATTTTCACAGCCAAGTTGATGTCGACTTGCACGTCTCGGGTATGCGATCACCAGCAACACACACGACGGCGGGTGAAGACACTCCATTGAGGGCCAACATGTTTTATTAGGTGGCAATTTTGGAGAGCACATGATCGCTAGTCAAATCAGCGCACTCGAATTACGCATCTCCGGATTGCTAGGCGTTGTGTATCCCCAATATATTGAGCCTCCTGGCGAGCTATCTCTCTGGTGATCATGATAAGGAAACCGTTCAAGTGGTTGCAGCCAATCAACTCGTAGTGGAGCCGAAGGTGTCACTGTCGTCCGCGGAGAAGACATTTGAGGATCGCCTTATCGCAGATGAACACGGATAAGACGTGAGATAGGGATAATACGGGGGAATAGTCCTCGGAGTTCCAAAAAGACAGTTATCGGATGGAGAGGACCATTGGAAATGACACGATTACTCGCAGTACGAGGTACTGTTATGAATTACCATTATTCTCACCAATCTACTCCGTATATTCCATGCATCAGATAGAGCCGACAGCTACGAGCAGATACATAGCTATGTATAAATCACTTACACTAGAATAAGCTAGACTGCTTTTTGGGTTCGATTTGGCACAATTTAATCATTGGCTCATGCTCTGTTCCTGAACCGATCTCCCGCTCTTATCAGAGCCATGATTCCGCCACACAGACTTATACAAGTGTGGCGCTTCTTACCAGCACAACATGTGGAGTATGGACACTACTGCGAAGTACAAAAGTCGTTTGAACAGGAGATTGCGGATATAAAACAGAATAAAGGCATATTACAGTGTATTTCAAGAAACTCTACAAAAAATAACAAGACGATAATATCAACATTTAAAGGAGAATAATCGAGCAAGGCGAAAAAAAGGGGCATTCATTCACTTAAACCCTTTCCTTAACCTCTGCGAGTCTCTGGTATTGTAGAAGATCCATTGAAGCCCGAGTGTCTTAGGTCTAGGTCTTCGTGTGGAAACGACTCGCTCCTGTTCTTCGACCTGGCAGTGTAATTCCTTTTGGCTTTGGCGGGCACCCCTTCGGGATATCTAATGAGATAGAGCGACTACATTAGCAACTATGTTATGGGAGGAAGTGGTTTGAAGACATACAATCTCTCATCGCATCAGCTGATTCAAGATATAGATTCTGGAAAGCCTCGAGAAGCTCCTCTTCATTCCAAGACGCTGCCATATCGCACAGCTAGCGAAGGGTCATGAGACGATGCGCAAGCAGAACTACTCGGGGCTAGTGGAGGGCTGCAAGACCCTACGGGAGCGAGGGTACCCGCACTTGGCCAGGGCTTCCAAAACCTTGTCAAGGGTCGCGAGGTGATGAGGGAGAAGAGGCAGGCCACCCTCTCAACTAGGCTGTCAGCGCTCATATAGGACTCGGACGTTGACTACCTCCTCAGCAACGAGGTTTCCTACTACACAGGTGAAGCCTTGGGGATGGTGTTATTACTCTTTGCATAATCTCGCGGCTGGACAACTGCATAGGAGTCCCTCCCTCGGCTTTAAAAGATCAACTATAGGAAGCGTCTTTAAAAGGCCTATATAAGTTCATGCAGTACTGCGAGTCGCCGTAGAGTTTTAAAGAATTCACTAAAGCGACCAGGTTTAGGACTAGGGTATTGAGGCTTATTTACTTGTAAAGGGATATATTAAGAAACACTAGGAATATAGGGGAACACAAGGAATGTATAGGAACGCAAGGAATTTATAGGAACAAAAGGCATATTAGGGAGCTATGTAAACGCCCCATCTACTTTATATCTAGTAATCGGGGCCAACTACAATAAGCTAGGCTGCCTCCTCAGCTCATTCAAGTTTACATATAAATCCATTGCCTAAATTCCGATTTATCCAAGTCTTGTCGGCGCGAACTCCAGCATGCGTATCCTCATTGTAGGTCTTGAGGCTTTTCGGGTAGAGAGCACAAAGTGCTAGATGGATTAGGTAGATGAGTTGGAGAGCTGCCGCACCAACAACATCGCCTTGGCTAATAAATGCCCGTGAATCCTCCCACAGAGGGAGGTAATTCGTTTCTAAAGCTTAACGAACACTTAGGTTCTGAAGAGCCTGGTCCGCAAATGACATCTATACATTCTTATACTCAACTTTAATAGCGAATAATAGTGGGTTTAACTCAGTTGTTCTGGTTCCTGATTCCTTTGCCGTTGAATCCGGGTCATTATGGCGGAGCGTCCTAGGTGGAATTGGCTTGGCAAACGACTGAAGAATGTCTGAGTTATGACGGAGATCGTGATAGGGGATATGCCATATCAAAGGACTTGACTATGGTCTTCATTTCGGGCTTGATAAATGAGATGTGCGTGGTTAATGTGAAGGCCAGCAGGCAGAGAGAGGATTGGAAGAGAAAAGGTGCGAAAGGGGAAAGAAGAGGTACCTAGGTCAAACAGATGGTCACGTGTATATCATGTATATGTCACATGCTCGTTAAAGAACGTTTTGAAGTGTGTGAAGTGAATAAATACTCAAGGTACTAGGAATCCCTATGACTTGGAAGTAATGAACAACAAATTTTTATGTTGTTGTATTACAGTTGATAATAAAGGGAGGGAAAAGGCGGCTCTGTGTATTTGGCACTTGGCCAGCACAACGTCATCGGGGGTCCCTCTCAAAACACCCCGCCATATCTCCCCCCACCATATCACTACCAATCCTCCAAGCTTCATCATCACAACCTCCCCTCAACTTCATCCACCATGGCCACCACCTCTCCTCCTGCGGACTCATCAGCCTTCGCATTCCCCCGCGAATACTTCTTCCCCGCCTTCTTCACCCGCCAAACCAACCTCACCACCCACCACGCCCAACTCACAAAATGGTCCGCCCTGGTCCTCGCCTACGCGCGCCACCACCGCCTCTTCCGCCTCGCCCTCTCCTCCGCCGCGGACTCGGATCTCTTTCGCAATCGCAGAATCGATCGCCGCCTGAATCCCGCAGACATCCGCGACGTCATTGACTTTATGCGCAAGGAGGGCCGTGCTGAGTTCGTCCATGGCGGCGCGTCCGGCTCTTCTGCGTCGAATGGCGTGGCGGGAGGCGATGTTGTGTTTTTATATTGGCGGAAGCCCGAAGAATGGGCTGCGCTGGTGGAGACTTACGTGGAAGAGACGGGCCAGAAGGGCAGCGTG
Organism: Mycogone perniciosa; assembly: GCA_025331125.1. Classification (NCBI taxonomy): domain Eukaryota; kingdom Fungi; phylum Ascomycota; class Sordariomycetes; order Hypocreales; family Hypocreaceae; genus Mycogone; species Mycogone perniciosa. Next base: position 12,129 of record JAOALB010000015.1, read on the forward strand.
TTGACGGTGTATGAATTGACCGAGGGAGAAAACACAAGAGGCACAGGTAGGTTCCCAAGTTCAAGCCATCCATTCTGCAAGATCAAGCAGACTGAACGAGAGATGGCAGAGTTCCACGGCATGGACGGCGAGGTCTTCCTCAAAGCATTAAACATCCTCGTCAAAAGAGGCAAGGCACAAATTTTCGGCTCGGAAGACTCTCCCGGTGTCAAATTCTTCTAATCCAACCCCCAAAAACACTCGACAAAGCCTCCAAATGTATGCATACCCCGCGATATATGCAAAGCCTACCATCCTCGACAATGTCCCAACAAGACTGGCGAGTCGTGGCTCAAGTAATCCTACAAAAAGTCGAAAGCACTAAATCTAGAATACAACCAAAAACTCCGTCATTCACATGCATCAAGGATAGAGAGCATCCATCTTCTACTCCGCCTCAACAAGGAACTTCTTGTCGAATCTCACCTGCTGCGCCATCGCAACGTCGAGAAGCCAATCTGGTGTCACTATCCGCGGTTCCATATGTCCCCTTTCCGCCATTTTCTTGAAGCGGACCCACATCTGCTTCTCATCGGGAGAGGCACCGCTAAGGAGGTAGACTGGCTCCGGGGGGGCATTACCATCTTCTTCGGGCGTGGTAGGCTTGATGGTTGTCCCGCTTCGTGCCCGGTAGATCATGAAGATGGCCCCGTTGGACTCGGCTATGGCACGGTAGCTCTCTGGCCCATTGCGGATCCTTTCGGTGCAGTATATGGGAATACCGCGGAGGAGCTTGCCCCTATTCGCCTTGGCTCTGGCGACTGATCTCTCGAGCTGAATATCATACTTGGATTCGGCTTCAACATCCTTCAGTATGTAGTCGTCGACGTTGGGAACTTTGCCAGTCTCGAGAACCTTCTCGACGAATGTAGAAGTAATCACTGTCGGTCCGCGGGCAAGAGCGCAGAGGAATTTGACCGTCCGTACGACATGCGGTGCTGCGAGATAGTCGCAGGGTTGTCCTTCTTGGACTATTTGAATTCCAAGATCGCGAAGTTTTCTCTGTAAGAATTCGGTCAGAATCAGCCATAGTGGGCGGCGGCCTTTCATGTCATCCAAACTTACTCGGTCTTGATCTTCTTTGCTCTGCTCTCCCACCCATCGTGTAAATCCCGTCAAAATAATACGCATTTCTACATCGGGCAGAGAGGGCCGGACCTTTTTCACTGCTCGCTTCGATTCGTCTGCGTCGCCCCCCTTACTCATAGGACTTGATGACCGCCCAGTAACATTTTCCTTCTCCACCAAGTTTGTTGCTCGCTTCCCTCCGAATGGTGTTCCTGGTTTGGCATTTCTCTTTCTCTCCTTCTCGTATAGGGCAATATCTGGCGCGATCGAGGAGAGCATATCTCTAGCCTTGGCCTTCGCGCTGCGGCCACCAGTAGACATCACTGAAGGGGTGTCGCTCTCTTTGCTACCGCGTAAAGGTCGTGACCGTATCGGTGTCTGAAGTAATGCGACTGACTTGCCCTTTTTTGACGGCAGGTTATTCTCGTCATCGACTGACATGGCATCCAAATCCCTATCTTCCCCAGCTTCGCCAATGACTACCCCTTCGGCTGGACCATGAGAATAAGCGTTCTCCTCCGCAGCCTCGAGAATCTTTCGCTTCCTCTTAGCCCGAGGGGACATGTTCTCCTCTCCCCCAGGGTAATACAATTCCCTCAACCTCGACTCATCAAAAAATGTCTGACCAATTATCTCGCCTAGGTTGGTCCGTGGAGGAAAGTGGTTGTATTTCTTGGTATTGACTGGCTTGATCTCGCACTTGGCATAACTCTCCTCGATCCAGAGATGATTGACGACAGTGATACCCCACTCAGGAGCAGCTTTGCATTTTTCACTAGAATTGCGCGCTGTGATGAGATGGGTATTATCCGCCTTCATCGTCTTGGTGAATTCCGCGCCGCACGCTTTGATGAGATTCTCCAGATAAATTCGAGCCTCGCCGCCGTAGTTGGACACCGTGATCCGCATGTCCTTGAAACCTTCGATGCCGTTCTTGGGAATTGGGTAGTGAAGCAGTCGTCGTAGAGGCGAGGTCCACTCGTTGTGAACGATCAGATAGTAGAGCCAAGACAAGTTGCCAATTTCCTTGCACGACTGAGCAGCTCGTACGTACTGTTCGCCCTCTCGGTACTGGCATATCATCGTGGTGCAATCATCGGCTTCCTTTACCAGTTTGCCGCCACCGTGAACAATGATATGCTTAATAGCATTTTCAAGCCTGGGGCTGACATTTAGGTCTGAACCTAGCAGAATTCTCTTGTCTTGGAAAACTGTAACAGGCTGCCGTGCAGGACCACCATCGGAAAGTGATAAGAATTCAGGATTGGTGGATGATGCTCCAACCAGATTGAGGTTGGGAGGTATCTCGAGATCTTCATCCGGACCCTTCTTCAAGATTTCGGGATCAGGGAGAAGATAGGGCCCCTCGTCAATGCGCTTGCCAAGCTTGAAACAGTCATCGAACCTAAAACCTATTCTAGCTCGTCACTCTCCGTTGGGCACATGGCGATATGACTTACCAGTGCGGCAACACCACTTTACCCTTCCAACCCTTCTCCAGAGCCATGGTGACTTTGGGGTGCTCCGTCGACAAGGCGCAGATATGCGTTGTGAATCGAGACGCATCCTTCGACTCTTGCCCACCAAGCGCCATGGTGGCCCCGATAATGCTCTCCTTATCCATATGTGGCAGATCGGCGCAGGTAACAATGACCTCGGAGAATATCATGCGCGGATCTGGCGAGAAAGGTCGAACTTGCGCCTGTTTCCTGCGGGAGATGGAGGTAATGAACCATTGTGTCGTTACAACAGGAATCATGTAAGCTTGTGAATCGGTATACTGGGGAAAGTCAATAGTGTTGGAGATGATATGCGTGGCTCGATCAATAGGCAATGAACCATCACGCCGTGGTTCGAGGACGGTCGCGCCATTCTCTTCTAATACTGAGGAGAACTATAAGCACGACTGATGTTAGATCTGGTAGTCAGCAACATGAATATTCGACAGGGAATACTGACAGTGCTGATCAACTTTGCTGGTAATGAATTGCTCTGGACGAAGGCGATTGCGCATTCCTTGAAGATGCCAGTGGAGGCTCGTTCACTGTCAGCCATTGCTGTGAACTGCTCCTTGAGCAAGCCGGGTGTTGAAAGTTAAATAGCAAGGTGCCGAGGTGTATATCCTCAAGAGGTCTTGAATGAAGTAAAAGTCGACACGCAAATAGCAGCTGCAATATTACGTCTGTGTTCAAGACGAGGCCGAAATACTTGACGTAGGTAGGCAGAAGAACACCGGAGCCTTTGTTTGTGGCTAGACGCGCTCCCAAGGCCCTTAACGCGAGGAGGGCAGGGTGTCACATGACTTCCCCGAGTTGGTGCACGTCACAGGTACCTCTTCTTGGTTTTAACGCGAACGTGGGGCAATCTCATTTGACGCGGCACGCCACACTGTACGCCACTTCTCTAGACATGGACTTTGGAAACTTGGAACAAGCTGAAATACTTCGTACATGTGAACGAATGCGTGTTAGCTTCTTCGTAGCCTAGCAAAGAAAGGGCATTGATCTAATAATACCTAGTAATATGGGTTATTTTACACTACCCAAAGGGGATGTACTATGTAAAGGCTAGGCTACAGAGGATGAGATCCGGATCGCACGTCATCTCATGTGAGCTGCGAACACCAGCTGTGTGATCATGGCTGCGACATGTTTGAGGCATCGCTATGGTTATGTAAGATATTATTGTGAAATCTGGAAAAAAAGTTACAGAGAGAAAAAAAGGCAATGCCGCCAAACAACTAGGACCTATGCTAATTTGCGCCTCTACGTATGCACCACCTCCGCATACCCCATTTGATCCAGTAAAACATAATCACATCGTCTCAAGTATCATGCTTTTCTCTCTCTCTCTCTCTCTTCAACATGACATGTTAATGCTTTCATGCGTCATCTTCAACACAAGCCAGGGCTACCGCGGCTCCAATTAATGAGCTCTCACCAGCAGACACAAGCTCAATGGTTTGGGGCTTGGAGGATTTGTGGCTGTCTACCAGGTCGGTGATATAGCGCTGGCAGCTAATCAGATAACCAGGGTAGTTTTCAATGACGCTGCCGTTGAATGCCACTGTCGTCTTCTCAAGTTGAATCTCCTCCTCAGCCTTCTTCCGCAAGGGCGAGGACTCAGGGAGAGTGGAGATGTAGTTCTTCTCGCTTTCCAGGCGGATATCCCAAAGTGTATAGACACAGGCCGCGACCAGCGCGCTGGAGCGTACAGCCACAAATGATGCAATGGCCTTGATGGCAAGAAGGTCAGATGTGGTAGGGATATGAGGTGAAGGGTGTCGTTCAGAGAAGAGGCTGATGGCCTGCGAAAGATCGGAAGATGTATCACTGATAGGACGTTAGTAAATGGCCCGATAGACAAGCAATAGAAGGATAGGGATACATACCCCTCAATCATTGAGAGAGTCTCTGTGCCCAGAGAGTACAGCTCGTTCAAAGAAGGTGGTACAATGCCACCAAGCAGTCCAGTCGTCTCGATGGCCTCGACCATGACGAGTCGGACAATCTCACCCAGGTACATGCCGCTAACCATGTGTTCCAGGGGTTGAAAATCGGGCCGTGGGTGATCTTTCAGTAGCTGGCGATCCCATCGAGTCAGAGGCAGGATCTTGCCTCCAAACATGCCAAGTTCCGTATTTACGATAACGCGAGAAGCCGCTTCGAACCAGCTATCGGGTCTGTCACCGAACTTGGCCCGACCGATGGATGATACTGGGAGGTAGGCAGCGATGTTGACACCAGTGCCGAGGATGAGGCCGAACCTCGTTGAAGAGTGAGAATAGGCCCGAGATAGAAGACAGGCGCTTGAATCGTTGAGAATGGCACGAAGCTCGACGTGGAGGTTTAGGTTTCTGCATGCCGTCTTGATGATTTCTCCCAGGTCCTGTCCGATCAAGCCAATGTCCGCCAGGAACCCCTTGCCCATGGGCTGAAGTCTGCCACTCCCCAATCCGGTTTGTCTGCTCCAGTTAGTCTTTTTGTCTGTGTGTGTGTGTGTGCAAAGTTGGCTTGGAAATACTTACTCAATGGGGAAACTCCACGCGAGAGCAAGCGGGAGAGGGTTCTCAAGGCTCTGCTCCCGGTTGAGGGTGGTTTCAATCGTCTCTGCTATACGGGCAGCCATCCACTCGAAAAAGGCCATTCCCTCCATATCCTTCACTTCCTTGGCGATTTTGAAATTCCGAATGCTGACGATCTTGCTGTCACTTCCAGACTCTGTCCCACGGCCAGTAAGCTCCACCAAGGCGACTCGCAGAGTTGATCCACCGACATCCAAGGCCAAGTACTGTCCACGTTCGATGCCCTTTGGCAGTTGATAGCTGTATTCGGGAAGCATGCACTGCAGATCCTTCCGAAGTCCCTCCAAAATCTGCTTCTTCAGGTTGGCTGATAACTCGGCAAGGCCATCGCCGCTGACCGGGCCGAGTAGTGCAGCCTCGGCGTCCTTCAGGAACTGTTGGAGACTCTTGTTGGACGACACGCCCTTTCCTTTAGACTTCTTACCGGGGCTCAGCCAAAAGGCCAATATAGCCTTTAGCAGAGACTTGCCACGCAGCAAGCTCTTTACGAGGGCGGCGATGAAAGCTTTCCTGAACGTTGCCATTGTGGTAACGAGTGGCTTCGTACAATGGGGGGAGGGAGAAGGGAAGAAGGGGGAGGGGAAGCGATGAGGGATCGGGAGAACTAAGATTATTATAATCTAAAGCCAGGTTCTGGGCATATATATGCAACGAGGTTAAAGTAGCGTAGCGGAAGGACAGGCGCCGAGGAACAGAGGGATCTCTCACAAGGAGAAAAGGACAATAGACAATGTTTAGATGAGGACAAGGCGAGCGTGACACGAAGTCGCATGGGCCGATCGACAGGCACGGCTCGAGGGGCGGGATCTGGTAGCAACTAGCAGATAGGAACCACAGTCGGGCCTGATGAAACCTGCCCCGTGCTGATGCAATCCCGGGGGCAACAACAACCTTACAGCCAGAGAGGGTCGTATGGGGGATGTCCGGTTGTTGTTGTTGTATGTCGGTAGGTAGGGAGGTATCCGTACAGCGAACAACAAACAAGAGCAGGTCGGTAGGTTGCTAGCTAGGTATCTGCTAATGTAAGGCAAGGCAAGCCGAGCAAGCACCAAGATGGGACGGACAGGTAACGCGTATGCCTTCAAGGGTTACAGGGCATCGCTAGCTGTCTGGGCTGCTGCTGTTGTCTGGGCTGCCGAGGCATAGGTGACAGCTGTCATCAGGAAATGGACTGGTCGAGCAACAACAAGCATCCGTGGCCCATACATGAGCACGAGAAAGGGAACGAGAAAAAATGGGATGGTTGAGATGGGGGTCACATCGGCAAGACGCACATTGGGGAGAAGCGCGCCAAGAGGGGACGGGCAAAAGGGTCTCACGGGGAAGGGAGATAGTGGTAGATGCTCTGCGGGTGCAAGTGCAAGAAACAGGGGGTTTGTGAGCCAAAGGGCCAGTCAACCAGCCAGCCGGCAGGCAAGCAGGCAAGCAAGCAACCACAGCCAAATTGCACACACATAAGAAACGCGGTGCGTTGATGAGGCTTTTGGTGTTGTAACGTTGCGGCGGAGGCTGTGGCAAGTGGGTAGGTAGCGTGGGTGGTTAGTATTACTGGGTTACTGGGTTATTACTGCTGCTACGGAGTACTACTACTGGATTGCTGGGGGTGGCAGCGCCCGAAAAAGCCTGGCCAAGATGGTGCACACACACCCACACAGGGTGCATTCCGAATATGGATGAATGATATGCGTGGCGCAACTCGCCGCCGATATTGTCTTTGTTGCCAAATTTCCATATTGGGGAGAAGGTTGGGAGGCTCCGCCAATGCTCTGCGGATGCTCTGCCAGGTGGTGCTATTTTACCGGGTCAAGGACCATTTGCCAAGGGCCGAATGCCCTCTCCTACGCCATGGCCCGAGAGTGATGCTGCTATGGAGTACGGAGTACTGTTCCTACTACATACATACTCGTACATACCACTTGCTCTTGTTGGGCATAGAGCCGCCTATCGCTTGGTGGATGGTCACGAGAATCATTAGGAGGAGGTTCAAGCCAGCAGTCAAATGGTCCCATCGCGATGCAACACTACCTACCAACACACTCCAATCATCAAACACCACGCCTCGCCCAAACCTGCCTTAGTCCTGAATGCCTAACCCAGCGCGGACATAGATAGATGAAGTCGACCGGCATTCATCAACATCCCCCGTATTCGATGTCGAGATCCGAGGAGGGAAGGCATCTGGAATTGAGATAGACTAGCACTGATACTACCCCATGGCATCCGCATTATTGGAGAAGCTGGATATATGTGTGTGTGTGTGTGGCTCGTCAAGTGAAATCTGCATAAGCGCGTCTAAGTCGTGGGGTATTACCCGTGCATTCATTCATAAATTCGGCCAACCCTCGATGTCTTGGGATACGAAGCGAATAAGATTGTGTCATTATTGTCTTACATTACATGAGTTCATCTGATCTGAGACAAGCCGGAACGTTTCCCGCAGCCATGAGTGCGACTGTGACTGCGACTGCGACTGCGACTACGAAGTGGTACCTGGACCTGCCATCAATCCCCTCATCAATTCGAAGCCCCGCGCTTCATGATGCTGCTGCACGCCAGGTCATGCCGAGACCACGGATGAGACGTATGAGAGGACCGCGCACGATACGAGGCTCATGACGGCAGGCCGTGCCGTGCAGAGCAACAACAGAAGCTGCTGCTACTTCGTGCTACTACAACCTTTAAAACGGACCGACCATTTTTGCTTTCCATCAGCCAACGGACCAATGACGAACTAGTTGCATTCCGATGCGATGTTACGATGCCTCCGTCTGTCACCTATCCGGCATTTACCACCGGGCTACGAAGTACGCACGATTCATCGTCTGTCTGGTTGAAGTTTATTATTTGAAAAGGTTTTAATACCGAGCATTATTTATTTAACCGACTGATGATTTCGGAGTACTCGGCTCATATTCCCTACGGACAGTAGTACATAGTATTGGCAGCAATACTCCGTACTCCGTAGTAGTACTCGTACTTGTAAGTGCCTCCGTAAAATATGATTACGTACTACTCCATGTCCCGCTGCAATAACCACATGGCATGGCAAGACATGCAACGGACGGACGGACGGATGGACCAGGCCAGGCCAACTTTGTTTTTTGGCCGCCTCCTTGCCTTGCTCCTGATCCGGACCATGGAAAAAAATAGGCGATGGTTAGTTAGATGGGCAGGGCGGGGCCGCTGAACGCCGTTTTGTTGGCTCGGCTGGCTCGGTCAGCTGGAGGCAAAGAACTTGGCGATGCATGGAAGTATGCAGTGACGTTCCATCGATTTTTTTGCACCCATAGGCCATGGCATGGGCCCTCCATGAGCCCTCCATGAGCCCTCCATGAGCCATCGGTTCTAGTCCCACATTTACACATCCCCACCCGACCGACCCGTTCGACATCATCATGCCTTTTGGCGTTTTGCCGCTCAGATGGATCACAGATGACACTGGACTGGCACCATATTCCACGTCCCACGTTCTCAGCATGGACGATTGACTGCACGTAAGCCTACTAAGAACGCCGTAGTCATGGCCGCCATGTGAGTACCGGTGCGCTATTGGACTCTACGTCCCAGTTGAAGCACTGCTACCCAGACTTGGGCCAATCCCGGGCGCGAATCAGTCGTCCACTTCTTCCCACGGCCGATGTCCATGTACCTCCTTGTACTTTCAATGTTCTTTCTGGACACCTCCCGATTCAGGAACCCAGTGTTTCGTTACCTGTTGGAACGCCCCTCCTCTTCCCCTCATAGCCTTAAGTCATCGAGCTGTTTCCTCTCCTCCTCTTCCAAGCTCTCCCCTCTTTGAATCCTCGAATCATCAAAACTCTGCTGTTTGGATAATCGATCGAGCAAGCATCACCAATACCAACCTATCATCTATCTTCATCTGCTTTCCTAGCCTGAGAGTCCCCAGAGCTTCTGCCCTCGTTCTCTCTTCACGCCCATCCACACTAAACCTCTCCCGGTCCTATCATCATCATGCGGTTGATTATCCGTGACGATGCCACTGCTGCCAGCAGCTATGTCGCCAACTACGTTGTCGACCGCATCAATGCCTTCCGCCCCAGCGCCGAGAACCCCTTCGTTCTTGGTCTGCCCACCGGATCCAGCCCCCTAGGTGTCTACAAGATCTTGGTTGAGAAGTACAAGGCCGGCGAGGTGAGCACTGCATTCCATGTCATCAAATACACAGGAGTAGAGAGAGAGTGTGTGTGTCGTAGCTGACTAGTAACTTGCCATGGCCAGGTCTCCTTTGAGAATGTCATCACCTTCAATATGGATGAGTATGTGGGTATTCCCCGCGACCATTCCGAGTCCTATCACAGCTTCATGTGGAAGCACTTCTTCTCTCATGTAAACATCCACCCTTCCAACGTCCACATCCTCAACGGCAATGCGCCCAACCTTGAGGCCGAGTGCGTTGCCTATGAAGATGCTATCAAGAAGGCTGGCGGTATTGACCTGTTCCTCGCCGGCATTGGCGAGGACGGCCACATCGCCTTCAACGAGCCTGGATCCAGCTTGGCTAGCCGCACTCGTGTCAAGACCTTGGCCTATGACACTATCCTTGCCAATTCTCGCTTCTTCGACTACGACATTAACAAGGTGCCCCGCATGGCCCTGACTGTCGGCGTACAGACCGTCCTCGAGGCGAGGGAGGTTGTCGTCATCATTATCGGCCAGCGCAAGTCGCTCGCTCTGCAGAAGTGTATCGAGGATGGTGTTAACCACATGTGGACGCTGTCAAGCCTCCAGCTGCACCCTCACCCCATGATTGTCGTTGATGAGGACGCCACAGCCGAGCTCAAGGTCAAGACCGTCAAGGTAAGTATCATCTTTATCCTACATACACGACACGCCCCAATGCTGACTTGGATCCCACGCAGTACTTCAAGAGCATTGAAAAGGTGGCCAAGGAGGCTGGTTTCGAACAGATTCTCCCCTCCAAGGTCCGAACTGGCAACGGCCCCATCCCTCTGACCAAGGTAGACGAGGTGTCCTCCCCTACTATCCTGGCTCCACAGCCCACCACATCCCGACTTCTCCGGGCCACCCCGGCGACCGAGTACCCAATCCGGTCCGTGTCACCGGATCTCATCCCGGACCGCATGGCGTCCCGCATCCCGGAGCCCCATCTTACTGACAGGCTGACGCCGAACCCTGAGCAGCAGACTGTGCAGCAGAATGCCATTGCCGCTTAAAAAAGGTTAAAATAGTATTAGCTGGAGTTTTTAGAATTGGTTGGCTCTCGCTTTCACTCTCTCGTTGTATTTTTGGGCATAAGGACTAACTAGAATGGGTTATGACTATCGAATCATGTAGATACCAAGCAGAATCATTATGAGAAAACCCGCAAAAATATATACAAAAAAATATGTAAATGATTTGTTCATGAATATTTCAATCAATAGTATCGATTCCGATGTGTGATTTCTGTCTTGTTACTCTTAAATAAGTCAATGCTGCTGCTTGCATGTTTAAGAACGGATCTCCTGCTCAACGGTTGATGGATTCACCAAATATTCCCATTGGTTCAATTCCAAAGCAAGGGTTCCGTCAATGATAAGGCTTTATTTATTGATAATCCTTGTCCTTTTTGGAAAGCTCACTATTATTATTGCCAATAGTTCGGCGGCCAGTCTAGCGGAGCCTTCAGAGTAAGCCAAACCGGGCGGATGTTGATTACGCTCATGAACCCCCCAATGACCCCCTCGGATGGGGCATTTCATTCATCATCATTGAATCATTGATATGAAAGGAGAGCTCTTGGTGAAACTCCAAGTGGTTATTACTGAAGAATCTGACCTCCACTGAACAGGGCGCCCGCGGTGAGGGATTCGTGGGGGCTGACATCCCCCAACGTGGGGTGCTCCATGTGCTTAGCATTTAGCCTGAACAGATGCGCATGCTACTCCTTGGAGAATGCTGGTAATAGTACTAGTATAGAAAGGTAATGCGGCAATGGAATCCAAGATGAATTAAAACATTATTACGAATATATAGGTCCGGATTCCACGTCCTTGGGGTTGGTGACGGAAGCCTCAATGCAAAAGTTGCGTGGTCTGTACAGAGTACAGAGCAGACCATGGCACCAACCACCAAAACAGCGTCAACTTCCAAGTCACCTATTCTTATACGGATTTTACCCATGTATCATCAGCATCATCCCGATCATAATTCATAAAGTACTATTACTACCATAATACTCCGTACTGTGGCCGAACACGAGTTTCCAGGATTCGGGGTTTAGGCACTACTCCGTATTTCGAACGGAGTATTATTATATTTACCCATACATATATATGTGCAAAGGTGGGCCCTCGCGGCATAACTTTTCGTCCTGCTGCGACGTTACCTGGCATTATCGCCGTTATTGTATGACTGAAACAAATTCGATGCTTCAGGCGACATGGCATTGCGACGATGGGGCACTTCTACTCCACCTGGACACCGTGGACAGACCTTCATCGCTGAATGGTCCAATTTTTTGGGGTTTTGTTTTGGGCATTGCAACAAACAAGTCTTGATGTCCACAGTCTCGACCTCCATCCACTTTATGCTAAGTGGTAGCATTGGGACTACCGTCCGTAGTTGCATCGGAAAATGCAATGCGACAGAGCTTATTCTACCTACCAACGGGTACCTAGTATTTGGACGAACCGGAAGGACTCCATCCATCACATCAGAAGCTTGTGACATGGCATACTACATACACCAGCTCACGCAATCGCGTACCCATATTTGACATTGCTTCGATCGCCTTTAGCATAGCAAGGGGGGCAAATGCTGTGCTCCCCTGATGGAGACGTTGCCGACGGTGTTTGGGATCTTTTTTTTCTATTCTTGAAGAAGAACGTGTTCCGCCCGTCTTACAGGTTAGCTTCTGTACGACTAACACGTTTCATTGCATCGAAGAGGGAGTAATTACCACCCTAAGATGGCACCAGTCGGGCTGCACAAGAAGCTGGCCTTACATAGTCCCGTCACATGTACTTCTTTCTTCCGAGTTTGTTACTGCCTGCGATGCTTTGGTCTCATTGGGATGGATTTCCAGATTCTGTTCTGGAAGATGTGATTCTACTAATACGAGCATCCCCCCGTCGACTCTCAAGGCACACTCCTCTCTACCCAACGACGGTCCATCCTAAGATACACATCCTCCGAAGGCAGCACATCCCCTCAACAACTCGGCCAGACTTTTCAACATTTGAGCCTGACATCCCGTCCACCTCATCCCTCTATACAGCCAACGTCGCTGGTCTCCATCAGCAGCGTCCACCTCCCACTCAAAACCAGAGCATCGAAGTCGATATCTCGCATACAAGTCATGTCCGATCCATACGATACACATACGAGGTTTTAACCAATAAATCTTCGTCGGCCGATCTGAGAGAAACCTCTCAAACATCTACACCAAAGCGAGGGTCAGGTAAGTTATGGTCACGGATGCCAACTTAGCATTTCAGCATCCAACAAGGTAAGAACTTGGAGGGAATGGTATTTATATTTGTTTGGTGCTTTCAAAACATCCAATCTGTTGGGAAACGACAAGAAATTGAAGAAGAAGAAGAAACAAAAGAAGAATCCCTGGGTATATAATCCCCCCCTACTTTGTCCTAGTCGTTGGGCAGTCCAACGAACAAAAAAAAATCCAAAACGAGGGAATTCGCAAGGACAAACCGCCCGACATATGATACATGGAAACGCAATTATCCAATGGATACGGCGTCATGAAATCGTTAAAAACATGTCCCTAGAAAATGGGGCGTTAGGGTGATTGATGAGGCCTCTAGTCGGCCGCGAAATAGCGTTTCTTGCCCCTGAGCTGCTGGGCTTTGAACTCGGGCGGCGTAATGGTGTGGTGGACGATATGTGGTCGATATATAGCATCTACTGGTGGCATCCTGTGATAGAATCAGCACTCATGCTACTTTATGACAAACGTTCCGTAGATCTTACCAGTCGTCCACACTTAGAGGGAAATATTCGTAAAGAGGATCGGCCTCTTCGCTAGGACTGTTTCCGGTATTTTGACCATTAATTGGATGAGCTTTACTCATCTGCGGACTCTGAAGCTCGGCGCTTGACCTGTTGGGGCTCTTTTCATCTTCTGAAAGAGATAGATTTATAGGAACTGCGGTAGCTGTTCGGGAGAATGAGTTTCGATGCGCCGGGGCGGTTTTCCCTGTGGGGCTTGTTTCCACAGTCCATGAAGGGACCGGAGGTCTCGTGATCGTAGGAGACATGGCCAACCGCTTTGCTGGGTGTGGGCTTTGACTTGGTTGAGGCACAGGTTGGGGCGGCGCCCATTCGTTGGTAGGCTAAGAGGTGATTAGTTCCAGTCCCCGAACAATGAAAAATGAGCAGAATATCGATGAGCATACCGTAGGATTTCCTCCCATGGGCTGATGTCGTGACACGGTGGTTGGCGGATTCTCCCGCTCCGTCTTCAGAGGCGGATTGTCGGAGCTTACTGAGTTCTTCTTCTCTGCCTTCTTCTCCGAGAGAGGCACATCCTTCCGGCTATCGAAATTCCGCGGACTTCGCCCTCGAACAATAACGGGACTAGACTGAATCTCGGCAATCTTGAGCACGTCGCCCGTCTTCGTCTTTCCCAGAAAATTAATCTGTACCACGTAATGCTGCTGGAGGCCCTTTCTCCGCCCATTATTGGCGGTTGCATGTTTAAATTGCAACCTCTTCCATGAGACAGGCAGAGATATTGTATTTGCGTCGAGTTCCTGGCCACCTGTGAGATCCAAAGTAAGGCTGGGCGGTGCTGACGTGACCTTAGTCTCCTCAATCTGCGGGTTTGCGCTCTTCCATGGGATAGATATAATTTCCGTGGCCTTGCCTTCAATAGATTCCGCAGCTGTTATAGATGTTAAAAGTTCTATGATTGGTATGTGGCGGCCCTGGTCGTCGATAATGTGTGATATCACTCTGGGTAGGGTGATTTGTCCGGAGCATTGCCACAGGTTGCGCCGATAACATGTCAACTCAAGCGGTCGGCCCGTGGTCTCCCCACCAAAGACGTCCTCGGCGACGAAAAACATGCCGTACAATTCCGCAGTCATGCCCAGTTCGGCAAATTTGCCCGTGTCGTCCACCACAGTCGCGTGCATAATTGGGCCAGAGAAGCCCAGCAGCTTGTTATCAAGCTCCTGGGGCGATGCCTCGTCATTAACGGCATCTTGATTGGGAACAGACTCGAACGGCCGCGTCGAGTAAGAAAAAGGATCCTCAAACGTTGAAGCGAAGTTGTCGAAATCGTAGGATGGCGTGAAGGGAAGAGGCGCCAGCGCATTGCCGTCACTATAGCCATTGTGAGTGGTGGTCAGTGGCGATTGCGATCACGGCTTTAGGGCTGGGATAGGCCTACAGTAGAGACTCGTCGAAGTTGATCTCCTGGTCAAAGGTGTCCATGCCGATGTGCTGACCAGGACCGTGATTTAACCCCATCACATCGCTGGGTGCCGCGGAAGCGGCAGACATGGCCGGCATGGAGTTGAAAGCGGCCATGGCATCGTCGAGCCGGGCGTCAGCTCCGCATCGAATCGCACCGTGTCAGCGCGGCGACAAGAAATCGATCGAGGTCGCTGGTGTCGAGGCGGCGAACGAGAGAGCGAAAGAAAGAAAGAGACAAGGATAAAGGCGGAGAGGATCGAAACCGCGGCGAAGGAGGACGAGAAAAAAAAAGGACGATTATTCGCAGTCCTAGACGTCTCTCGGTCAGCGTCGCTGGTGGTTCGATCAGCCGACGCAAGCTGGCCTGAAGAAACAAAAAGATGGCCTGGATGGAGGAGCCGCGGGAGTACTTCGTACCGCTGAAAGGTCCGAAATGTCTCTGGGGTGGACGAGCGACGGTGGACGCTGGCTGGTGGCTGATGGCTCGGCTCCAGGCGTTTGTCAAGTATCTGCAGACACTGGCTGGCCCGTTTCCACCGTGAGTTTATCAGCGGCCCCCCGGCGTCGGCTGCAATTGGCTGCCTGCTAACGTGAAGTGGAGGGGTCCTTGTGGTGGCGGCAGGGAAACCGGGGCTCTGGGGTAATAACCTGGACTCTGTGTGGCCTGGCCGGTGATATGGAAGTTGGGATGACAGGACTCGACGCCTACGAGTATTATGTATGTACTCCGTACGGGGAACTACAGCCCACTGCTAGGTTACTGCTAGGTAGGTGCTACAGGCAGTGGGACCCCCCTCTTGGGCGCTGCCAGATGCCCCAAAGAGCACACTAGGGCCGTCACACTGCAGATGCCCAGAAAGAGGAGGAGGGACAAGATGAGAAGGTTGACTGACTGGAGTGTGGTTTTTCTTCACTCACAACCCAATTCCATCAATCCGTCATCCATCAATCAAAGGCTTGGGCAGAGACCCGTGATGACGCGAGTACCGATACCTGAGTTGCCACCATGGTCCTGGTATTCATGGCAAAATCCCCACGTCTCGCGCTGGAACAGAGGGATAGCTTATCTGCAAGCAACTTCCATTTCAGTACTGGGCACGTTTTCTCAAGTGCATCTAGCCCGTGCAAGCTGCCTAGGTGCTCAAACAGTCTTCGGTGGCTCGCCGCCTTCAATTGATTGACATCCATGGATCAAAATCCTAAGTCGCCGTGGCTTGCTCTACCGGCTTTTGCGCCGTTGCCGGAGCCGTTTCCTCAAAGGAGCTGCCTGTTTGACCTTGATGCGAGGCTCCCTCACCTACAAATCAATGCCCAGATATTGATATTTGCTAATATATTTCCAAGCCCTCTCCGCATGCCACTCACCGCAGGCCGCGGACCACGAGCTCTCACATGTCACGCACATGGTGAGGCGACTTCCGATTCAAGGAGACGACTCATGGCGAACTGCTGAAGATATATTACTGAAATAAATGACGGCCCCTGTGCAAAGGGCTTGAATAAATTCTTTAATGCGCCGCTACCAACCAAACCATCTTTATGATTGTATTTGGTTAGGTGAATGCTTTACTTATGCTCTACGTCCAAGACAAAGTGCCTAATAATAAGTTTTCCATACTCCGTAATACTACATATTTCCAAGTCATGTCTATAAGTCATCCAGTTCGCGTTCTTCGTACTTCGTACTCCGTATGTGTGCTGGTTCTGATCAATCAGCTCACTGTCTCATCAGCAGATTCACAGAAGCTGCTAGTTTCTCGAGTCAGCCGTTCCCTTCTTTCCCCCACTACTACTCAGTACATAGGTACGAAGTAATAGTAAGTTGTCAACTTCCATTTCCAAGCCGTCAACTCGTAATCATAATGGCCTTACGAGTTGTCAAGTGGATCGGTAAACTCTAGTGCCGAATTTCCACACTTCATCCAACACTAGGCTGGTGGGTTTGTCCGGCGTCTCGTCTTCCGAGAAGATGACTAGGTCGGCGTCCGCTCCGGCATCAAGTGTCCCCTTGACCTCGCCGAGGCCCAACATGGCAGCCGGAGTGGCTGTCACAGATTTGAGAGCATGAGGGATTCCAGTTCCGGTCCACTGCAGGAAGTTGTTGACACACTCGAGTAAGGTGATGGAGCTGGCGTTAATCAAGTCAGCATATCTATTCTCTAGCGGGGTGGCGACGGGATGGTGCTGAGCATTCAGTCTGACTCACCTGCCAGCAATTGTCTCCGAGTTCTCAAGGAGAAGCTTAGAGCCAACCTTGACAATATTGCATGTGGTGTCGCCGTTGGTCCATGGGTATGCGCCGTCAGGCAAGCCGACCAGGTGCATCGCGTCTGTGACTAGAATAAAGCCGTCGGGGTGTGCATTGAATGCGATCTTGATTGTTGTCGGGTGCAGGTGTATGCCGTCGGCGATAATGCCAAAGTAGGGCCGGGGGAGGCTCTCGGCAATACCAAGGACTCCAAAGATACCCGGGTTTCGGTGGTGAAGCGGCCGCATCGCATTGAACAAGTGTGTGATCATGGTTGCGCCCTGGCCAACGGCTTCTGACGCCTCCTCATACGTCGCTTCCGAGTGCCCCACAGAGTAGATGATACCTCTTGATGTCAGCTCGGGGATGAGCTTCATCATTTGTCCGCGCTCGGGCGCAGCAGTCACCATCTTGATCGGGATCTGCTCACCCTCAGCCCTGGGGTGGAGATTCTCCTTGCCATAACACGCCTCGAGATCCGCAAGCGAATGTGCTTCTATCAGAACATCGACGTTGTGCACTCCGTTCTTCGTGGGGTTCAGAAACGGGCCCTCGCAATGCGCGCCCAGGGATTCGGCCCCATCCTCGGCGGCCTGCAGATGGCCGGAAGGTCCCAGAAACGGGAGAGCCTGCATGTCACCACTTGTCAGTCTGTGGCGTGAGAGTAGCGAACACCCCCACCATTATGGAGTAGCAAGGCAACGCAATCCATGTAACCCAACCCACCTTCTGATATAGCTCTGGCCTCTGACTGGTGATTGTGGGATTGTAGGATGTAACGCCTGTCTGGATGAGCAGCCTGTTGACCTCCCTCACTTTCTTGCCATATTCTGACATGTCGTCGAGCAGCGTCGAGAAGTTGAAGCCAAATGCGCCGTTGAGCTGGACGTCGATCATGCCGGGGGACACAATCCGGCCGCCAAGGTCGATTGTTTCATCTGGAAGAACCAATTCGTCGAAGAAAGTCGACTGGCTGTTGACGATTTTGCCCGAGACGGAGCTGACCCAGAGGTCCTCTTTGACGAGCGCATCGCCGCGCAGGAGACGGCAGTTGGTGAATTTGGTTAAGCCATTCCTGGGCCGAATCGGAGGGGATAACGCGATGGGCATATTTCCGTCTTGGGTATCTATGTAGGTAGGGTATCCAGATACTAAGATGCTGATCAAGAAGAAAGAAAGGAAGAGTTTTGTTTTAGGAGGAAGAGAAGAGTTGGATGTTCCAACAAAGTATGAAATGTACTAGTATACTCCGTAGTAGAATACTACTTGCTTCACAGGTAGCAAACCAGGAAAAGACGTCAAAGACAGGAGAGAGTTCGGCAGGCACTAGTAACAGTAACAGTACTCGTATGGTCCTACGGCAGTGCTGTCCTTCCTTTTACCCGACAGGCTTGTAGAATGACGCCGATTGGCGTCCGATGGTAACAAGCGCCGAAAAAGTCCTCACCTATCGTTGGAGGCACGGTGTCATTGATGGAGGCCAGGAGGACAAGCAAAATATGGCCATGTTCGATGGTGGAGTAAGCTTTGGAGTGGCAACAGTGGCTTTGATGCGCCCAAGAACAGGCAAACGTCGAAGGTACCTCGCTGTACATACGAGTACTACTACTATTACAGATCTCGTGAGCCGGCTAATACAACTAACAGAAGAGCATTGAATGCCCTTCGACCGGTGCCCCCGTTTTTTTCTCTTTCTAACCGCTGGGAAAGCGTCTCCATCTGCGCTGTTTCTCTCGTCTCCGCCGCCTCTAACGCATCCCTAAAAAATTCTCCGCCCACGCGACATTGCGGTTCCGCCAGACGCTGTATGCATGCATGTAGGTACTTTCATGGATGCGCTTGAAAGAGAGAAGTGACAGCAGCGGTTACAGCAGGTGTACATCTAGCCGTGCAGCAGCAGCGCTGTTGTCTCTTGTTCGCTGACAGGCATATGGCGATCAACCCATGTAACGTTGACTCTATGCAGGTACCTGCGGAGGACTCCGTGCTCCTCTCAGCTCTGAACCCGTCCGTCTTGTCTTGCAGGTGCAAGTTGCACCAGTTCAGAGGCCCCCGGCCGAACCTCCGCTCTGACCCGCCACGGTGACCCGCCAGCAACTTGCTATCAGCTCGCTATCAGCACACTCAGCCTTTCAGGCGTTCAGCCCTCCTCCATCACCTCCGGCCTCGTGCCCCAGTCACGCTCCGGGCTCACTCCGTACCTCGGCCTTTGGTATTAGCCGACAATAACCCGGGACCCTCACCAGGCTCACCTCGCAACACGCACCACACGGACGAGAGAGGAACAGGTCATCAGCCGCGCCCGACCAGTGCCTCACTCTAACCAGTCCAACCAGAGGCAATCGACCTTGGACTGACGGCGCAAGCATATCCCGTCCCTTCTCCGAGTCCGCCGTTTTCTGCTCCGGCAAGGCGACCAGCAGCGCCGGCTCAGCGGTGCCTCGTACTGCTATGCGCCGGATGACGTGACGAGCCGATCCGCCACAGACCCCATCCACTATTATGGCCAACAACTCCATCAACAACTCCTCTGCGGACAGCTTTGAGCTGGACCCACTATGGCAGAATATCGATTGGTACGTAGTACTATCTATTTCTCTTTGAGCTTGATACCGGGAGTATGAAGCATATTCTTTTTTTATTTCTTCTCATGGTTTCTGTCCTTATCCAGATCAAGAATCACCCGCGCGGACCTATGGTTGACTCGTTCTACTTGATGCAGGGCAATTGGCCAGACCTTGCTCATGGGCTGGGATGGCACCGAGGTCACGCCCCAGATTAGGAGCC
The DNA here is from genome assembly GCA_025331125.1 of Mycogone perniciosa. Lineage (NCBI taxonomy): Eukaryota > Fungi > Ascomycota > Sordariomycetes > Hypocreales > Hypocreaceae > Mycogone > Mycogone perniciosa. The sequence goes on from JAOALB010000015.1 coordinate 31,757, forward strand.
TCATCGAGGACCACCACTTGGGTTCCATCATCCTGACGGCTAAGAACTTGAAATGTGTGCCTCTCTGTCTTTCCCTTTCGTCCCCTTGACGCCTTTGGTGATTTCATTCCCCAATTCTTTGTGATCTCGTAACTGACTGACCTACTTGTCCAGCGGCCCAACAAACCGCACTGCTCGTCCAGGAGCTTCAGATGATTGCAAAAAATGCCGGCCATCCACAACCTCTTCTAATCGCGGTGGACCAAGAGAATGGCGGCGTCAACAGCCTCTTTGATGAGGACTATGTTTGCCAATTCCCCAGTGCCATGGCTATTGCCGCCACTGGCCGACCAGAACTGGCTTATGAAGTCAGCAAGGCCACGGCCACTGAGATCGCAGCTTGCGGTGTCAATCTGATGCTAGGCCCAGTTTTGGACGTGCTCAACAATGCACGCTATCAACCCATTGGAGTACGTGCTGCCGGTGACGACCCACAGGAGGTATCACAATATGGTCTCGCTGCTCTGAGCGGTATCCGTGATGCTGGGGTAGCTTCCTGTGGGAAACATTTCCCATCTTATGGGAATCTGGATTTCTTAGGCTCAAACCTTGAAGTCCCCATCATCACCCAAACCTTGGAAGAGCTGAGTCTGAGTGCCTTGGTGCCGTTCAGAAATGCAGTTGCTTCTGGAAAACTGGATGCCATGTTCGTGGGTGGCTGTGGCATCTCAAATCCTTCCATGAACGTCAGTCACGCCTGTCTTTCGGATCAGGTTGTTGACGACCTCCTCCGCAACGAACTTGGCTTCAAGGGCGTCGCCATCTCGGAATGTCTGGAGATGGAGGCACTTAGCCAAGATCTCGGCGTTCAGAACGGTGTCATCATGGCCGTAGAGGCTGGATGCGACATTATCCTCCTCTGCAGAGCGTATGATGTTCAACTCGAGGCAATAAAGGGCCTCAAGCTGGGCTATGATAATGGCATTATTACCAAGGAGAGAATATTCACTTCTCTGAGGAGAATCCTCCATCTCAAATCGACTTGTACATCTTGGGTAGAGGCACTAAATCCACCGGGAATCTCACTTCTCTCACAACTTCATCCCTCGCACCTTGCCTTGTCTCGACAGGCTTATGACGATTCAATCGCGGTTGTTCGAGACAAGGAGAAATTACTTCCCCTTCCCACTTCCATGCACCCTGGCGAAGAGCTTCTCTTACTTACCCCTCTAGTCAAGCCACTTCCGGCGTCGTCTTTAACCAAGAGCTTACTCGAGTCAAAGAATAATCTGTCTGTAGCGCCAAGCACTCACGACACGTGGGTTCACCAAAACCGAGAAAGAAGCGCAATTATGAGTGGAGAAGGCGTCTTTAGAGAATTTGGAAAGACCTTGGCTCGATATCGGAATGAGAAGCTATTACACACGAGTTACACGGCCAACGGAGTGAGGCCAGGTAGGTGTAGCACGTTGTGCTCCCCATAAAACTATCGTTGCAAAATGCTAACGTCTCCACAGTGCATGAAAATCTGATCAATAGAGCATCATGTATCGTCATCTTCACCGCGGATGCAAACAGAAATTTCTACCAGGCTGGATTTACGAAGCATGTGGATATGATGTGCTCCATGCTCCGCAGCAGAGGACAGAAGAAACAGCTCATTGTGGTCGCCGTGAGCTCACCATACGACTTCGCCATGGATAAATCCATCGGAACTTACATCTGTACCTTTGACTTCACAGAACACGCCATGGCTGCTCTCGTCCGAGTATTGGTTGGCGACATAAATCCCATTGGCACCATGCCAGGAACACTGCGAAAGAGCAAGAAGGTACTCAAGTCAAGGCAGCACTGGTTGGTAGAGGAGTATGATCGGGATCGCGATCATACTGGCTTGAATGAGCTTCTCCGAGCCGTGCACAGAGCCTGCGATCAAGAACTGCGCTTCCTTCAGACAACCAGCGCGGCTACCTTTGAGCTCTTCAACCAGAACATCAAGGAGGCCCACTATGTGGTACGGAATAGCAGCACGCAGGCTCTTTACGGCTTCGCCGCTACCTACTTTATTCAGGGTGTTGGTATTCTCGGTGCCCTCTTTGTGGACCCTGCCAAACGCAATGTGTCTATTGGCAGGTCCCTACACCGCCGAGCATTGAGGAATTTGACGCAGCAAAGAGGCATAAAAAAAGTGCAGCTGGGGATATGTTTCCCCTCCGCCTTTCTCGGAATTCCTTTGGATGCTGCGGTGAGTACGACTAAAGAGTGGTTTAGCAACACTGGGTGGGATATACAGTTCCCTCGACGACTAAGCAACATGATTATTCACGATCTCAGCACTTGGTATGCTCCTGAGGGCTTGTTGCAAAGCATACAGCGAGCCAACATTAGCTTCGACTTGATCCATGGCTTAGAAAACGGAGAAGCCGTTCTGCACCACGTGCGGGCAAACGCAAACCCCGAGGTCCTTGAACTTTACAGAACCGCCCTGGAAGAGAACAAATCTTGTGGCATTGTTCGAGCCAAAGACGCCACTGGGGGTTTGCTGGGCACCATCATTATCTGCAGACAGAACAGTCCTCTTGTCAGGATTATTCCCCCCCTGGTGTCTCTTGAACAGGATATAGGCGGTCTCCTGGCACCGATTGTTCCTACTGCACCTCACTCGATCCTGGTTCTGCAAGGCCTGGCTCTGATGGGAGTTCGTCAAAATAAGAGCCACAAGGCATCGAAATCGGTGCTCAGCTGGGTAAGTTGACGTTACATCGTACATGTGTGCATTAGGTATCTAATAGGCATAGGTTGTGGACGACAATTACGAGCCACTTGAGGCGATGGGCTTCGAAGTTCTCCAGGTGTTTGAAGAGATTACAAACTCCCCTGATGCGTGAGTAAGCCCTTTCCTAATGTTCCATCCTTCAGCAGTACTGACCATGGTAATGCAGGTTCCAAGGATGATTAACGCGAAGGATGTACATTGTCTCTATCCCAAGATTGCAATTTCTTTTTACCGGGGTGATCTGTTGGGTTTATGCTGTATTGCCATGGTGATTTTTTTCTTCATACCATTGTCTTAACTTCGACGTAACTATGGCAAGCGAGATATATACTATGTACCTAGGCAGCCAGGCTTGGAGGTTGTATAGTGAGGAGGCAGTATTGGTTTTGGATATGGAGCTCTTTCCGCTGGGAGTTAGTTGATGAAACACCATTCCAATGGTATCATATAAAATCAATTGTCATGTGAGTATGGTGTAATGGAATTTTTCTGATTGGTTTGAGAGGGATAAGGCTGGTCTTACAAAGCCTTGCTAATCACCAGCTGAGTTATGATGGAGGGGCACAATCTGGTGGTTGGTACATTTCTCACCTCTTCAACCTCCTTCGATCAGGTATTAGAAGATAAGTATGGGATATAAATAGAATCGCAATGGCGCCCCCGGCAATCGAATAGTTGCGCGACAAACTTGCCTTCGCTTCGAGCCAACCTCAGATGCCCTATCTCTTAGAGCCACGACCCCGACCTTTGATACCGTCTTCAATACCACCACTAGCTAACACAGAAATGAACTTGTTGTTCCGAATCCTTCCATACGAGTTACGCCGCAAGATCCTATGCGACGCCTTCGGGAACCAGACTGTTCACATCGATCTCGACTACGACCACCCTGTGGCTCCCACTAAAGATCCGACGGAGTACCACGCAGGTCGCCATGCCCTTCGGCAATTCGAGTCATGGGCTACACCGTTTTTACACAGGACTTTGCAAAGGTATCACCTGCATATGATTAGGTGGAAGCCTAAGACGTGGCGTTGGTGGAACTCAGTTTTGTCATCGCTCTGTACGATCGGTGTTTAGTTGCGAGCCCTTGTTCGTGGATGAGGAACAATGGGGTGATCAGTGCAAGTTTAGAAAGACTGATCAGTGAGTATTGTGAGATGTTTGTGGGATGTGCGCTTGGGAAGTGTCGGACTGGCGTAATGGGCTGGTTGCGATCTTGTCGTCAGGGGGGTGAGTCATCTCTCTATGTGGCTCTGATGCATGATAACTCAACTAATAACTTTGGCGGGCTTGCGGAAAGTTAAGGAGAGGGCATCAACGTGTGTTCTCTACACGGCGAATACCTTCCATCTAGGCAGCAGTCGTGTAATTCTCAATCTGCCTAGACTTCTGCCGCCGTCTCGGCTCTGCTGTTTCAAGAGCAGCGTCCGCGCGACTCACCCGCCGTCTTCCCGCATGTCCAGAGGCTGTACATCTCCCTCCATGGTAACCTCTTTGTTCTCAGCGACCCAAACCTAGGTGTGACAGCTCACAAGATGAGATAGATGTACAACGTGATTGAAGACCAGGTGCTCAGGTCGCTGGATGTGATGATACGCAAGCTCTCGTGCCTGAAAATATGCATGGTAGCCATCCCTGGCTCATGTTACCCCGAGAGAAAGCTCCGCGCCATGTGTGACAGTGACAGTGACGGTGAAGGGGGTCAGGTCTTTGAGAGACAGTAGTTCACTTTGTATCACTTTGGAGAGGCTATGGCGGCGGCTGGAGGGATGTGAGTCGCCGATAGTCGGATATTGGCTTTGTCTTGGACATCGGGACTTGGGGCCCAAGTTGTGCGATATGGTGTGTTGGATGTCTATGGAAGAGGAGAGTGAGGAGGATCCAATGGATTGTCTGCATGAGCACCGCCACTCACACCGTGGTGAGTGATACAACAGTGTCAAAGCGCGGTTTCGTATATGTACATGGCCGTAGAAATACACCCTCTCTGTTTTCTCTCTTTCTCTTTTTTTCTTGTTGACGATGCACAAGAGGCGTGATGGTGCGAGATGCCGCAGGCAGCCAGCTGTGAGTGATTGACGTGGCCTGGTCACAACAGCGCTCAACAAAACTAACCTTGGTTGTTGTTGCACTGGGGATTATCGTGATGCGCAGGCCGAGACAGGCGCTTGTGGGACAGACTCGGGATAAATCATACTTGATGCAAGGTAAACTAATCGGATTGCAGAGATCGTGGGAGTAACCCATTGAGTAGAGTAGCCTTTGATTGCAGCACAGTGCGGAGTATATATGTACGATGAATGGTAAATGATAAATCCGGCCAAACTTATTGTGGCATTTGTCCCAATTTTCTCCACAATCCGAGCTAATTTCTTCCACTCTCAATGCTAAGAGCGGTAAGTGGGCCAAAAAGTCACAATACGCTTGCTTGCTTGTCCAGGGTTTATTGAGTTTTACTGTGCGAAGTGAACGACACTTACGGAGTAGTATACTTCGTACATCCTCATAATATTTAACCACCCAAGTTTCCTCATCCAACCTCTTCGAGCGCACTCCTGACATTCCTGGCAACATCTTTTATCCCACAAAATGGATTTCGAATATGAAAACGAATGGGAGCCTCTTCCAGACCCCGAGAAACCTGCATTCCCATACGACAGGAAGCTCATTCTCTCCATTCGGCGTCATGTCCCACCCCAGCCTTTTGGCGCAGACCATTTTAGGGATGCATATCGCAAAATAGGCGATCGAGACACCATTGAAGAGACCACCCAGAGCCAATGGTGTCTTCAAAACCCCGTCGTGGATACGCCAGCTTGCCCGGAGGAAGAGTTAACTAAACTTCACATTGTCGACCAGCTGGTTTGTCAAGACGGACGCGGCGCCCAGCTCGTGCGTTGCCGTTGCCGCTTGAAAGGACAGCGCAAGGATCTGATCTGCGTGGCAAAGATCTATGACCCTCTTTATTACGAATACCCACACGATGTGACATGGGACGCAGACCATGACTACAGCCGTGAGGCTGCGGTATACGAGCAGTTGGACCGTGCCGGAGTAGACGGCAAGTTTGCTCCCAGGTACTACGGATCCTGGACTTTCGACATGCCCGCTGGTGGAGGAAATGGCAAACTCCGGCCAGTGCGCATGACCCTTGTTGAATGGATTGATGGCATTGCGATGCAGTCTCTGATATCGAAGCACCGTGTTAACATCTTGAATTTCCAACAACGGCGCGACATCATGGCGCAAGCGATGGACGCTGAGTTGCAGCTCTTGAAATACGGGGTGTACCATAGGGACTTCGCCCCAAGAAACATCATTCTGGCCGGATCGGAATCGGACATCAAGAACAAAAAGCCCAAGGTTTGGCTGATCGACTTCAACATATCTGCCGTTTTCAGTCAGCCAAATTGCATTCATGTCACCCCCGACAAACTCCCCCCTGATGGTGGTCGGTATCTAGACTGGGGCACGTCCATGATCGAATTCCAACGTTGGCTGCCTGAACTCTTTCAAGAGAATAATGGTGCTTTCCAGTTGCAGCTGGGAGACCGGTGGGAACAACCCCCAAACGTCGTTGTGCCTACGGGGGTGTTGAAAAACATAGCAAATGCCCCTAAGCAGCCTGCTGAGCGTGCCTCCAAAAAGCGCTTGCATCGACCATGAGGGAGGGGAACCCGGTAACACCACCCTTCATCATCTCCACATTGATTTGCCAACTACTCTCGTAGCAGGACCTTTGTTGCCGCCGTCACCATGTCGAGATGAGAGCTTTTCGGGGTTTGTCCAGTGGTGGAAGAAGTCCATCCGGAATGGTGCCAGATAGCAGAGGCAAAACCAATCAATATATTGTGGGATGTTCTTGGTTCTGATTCGGAAAACTTGATTGTGTTTGCAGTCAAGATTTTCACAACGTGTGCCCATCTCCTGAACAATCTAAGCAGTCTTTACGAATGCATCTGAATGTTGTGATGTTACGTGGCCGTCATGCTGGCAAGACTCCTTGCCAATTTCGTAATGAATCTCAAGTATTCTCAGGGGCTTGGATCTAGTGTAGTGGAAGTCGTACTTAGGAAGGGAAAGGCCTCATTCATTTCCAAAGGATTGGGTTACAGAATGGACGATATCAATAGGTAGGTGAACAAGTGAATCACATAAGTAGAGGTACAACTCTCCAAATGGGCAAAATACCTCACAAATATTCCGTGAATTATTAGGGTTTAGTCTAAACTGCTTTCACGAATTGGTCTTCTTGTTGTCTTTGGGACAATGTTTTCTGCTCGCTCGAATGACATCCTCATCGTCGACATCCCCCTTTGACCGAGACTCGCTTACGGGATGATTTCGTTGGTCTTCCATATCATGCTCGGTCAAGTGACTTCCCGAGCAAAACGCAGCGCTATAGTGCTTATGATAGTATATAGTGATACGGCATACTAGCAAGATGGCTTTACGGCTACGGATAGCTTCCACACCGATTGGCAAGCCGCCGCATCTCATGGAGCCAGCCGGCATCTTGCCAGATCTTGGCCTCTTTCTGTGACACCTCGTTTATTGATGAATGGCGGTGCGTCGATATGGCGCAAAGGTGCTACTTCAACAGTTTAGACCACATGTATATAACCGCAGACTTAGTATTGCAGGTCAGTTTCCGGTGAATGTGATGAAAATCGCGCTCCACTTTGTACAACTGTGTCAACGTGCTGTACTTCATAGCGGCTCTACTGAAGCTTGGACTGTGGCCTCGAAATTATGGCTTATTGAGGACGAGGACAATGTTGGGTTTCCGACGGGCTCATACGCGGCAAAGCATTACCGTGTCTGCAACTGTTTTCGTCATGCATTTGTGAAACCCAAGAGTTAATTCCGACTCCACGTACGCGTGAAAGGTCGGTCTCTGAACGATGTGTTGAGGCCATGCAGTATAAGAGCAAGTTCAACCGTCTTCAATGCCAAAGTCTTCACACTCCAAACCAGCTTCCTTCAAACCACACCCAACCCATCTGTCACGCCCAAATGACGAACCTCTTTGATTCGTTTGACAACCCAATTCCACCGGGAAAACTCCGCCATAACCAATCAAGTCCAACAGCATCGGAGTCCGGGACCAAGACAGGTAAGGCGAACGCACCGTTATTCGCCATCAAGGTTGAGTATGAGGAAGCCTGGAGGCCGTTCGCAGACAGGGCTCTTCAGAACCCAAGTGTTCGTCAACATTTGGAAAAGCACTACCTCCCCTTGTGGGAGGACTCGCGGGCATTGATGAGCGAGGGTGACGTCGTCAGTGCCGCAGCTCTCCAACTCATTCACTCGGTCGACGTGGCACTTTGTGCTCTCTACCCAAAGAGACTCAAGGCCTATAATGAGGATACTGTTAATAATGTCCGCGCCGACAAGACTTGGACCGATCGGGATTTGAAGGGTAAATCTTCACGCTTCGCTGTTCTTGACTACAAAAAGGTGCAAGTCATTCGACGTTACGAATTCAACAACACGGTCAAACCTCGCGATCATCAGTCCCAGAGCCCGCTCTCCGCTTTCAAGGCCAACGCTGGGGTTTTGACCAAACAAGCTGTCAACTATGCCGATTCCTATAAAACGAAGTACGTCGCCCTATTTGACTGGGACACCTTGATACTCTTCTATTTCAGAGATCTGGAGGGTGTTGTTGGTGGAGACGCTTGTTGCATGACGATGATTGTCGACAAATCAAAGATGAGAAAGGCGTTGCTTGGGTTTCTCGTCCGAGCCCACGAAGAGGTTGTGGAGCGTGTCCAAATTTTACCTCCGTTTCCGCAAAAACCACCCAGCGACCAAACGACGATCAGGCGTTCACAGAGGAGCCGCTAAGGGACCCAGGTGAGGGCGAAACGACACATATGTTGATGAGAATCTTTCGGAAACTTGGGCAACATGGGGGAATATGGGCAACATGGGGGAATATGGGCAGTATGGGGAGATATGTGCAGTATGGGCAATATTGTGTTGCTTTGGGACCTCGTCATGTAGCCAGAAGCCTAGATAGAAACAAAATGAGGATTTGCGCCTGGGAATGTCAAGAACAGGTCTTGCTCACCCCCATCCCCTAATGATCCACCGCGGTAGGTGTCTCCTTTGAAGATCCCACCCAACATGAAATCGAGCCCGCTGCCGCGACAATTGTAAAGTCTGCTTCTTCATATATAGTTGTCATTCTAGAAATGAGGCAACCTTTTTCTATCGGATCAGACAGTCGATCAACCCATAAATATCGCAAGCCCAATTCCTGTATGAACTGCGACGGCATCTGCGACAGCCTTTAACCAATCTACCAAGTCCTCTGAACGTTGACCCCAGAAGTAAATGAGAGCGGCATAGGTGATGCCCCATGGGATGTAAGTCACAGACGGGAGATCCATCGCGTAATCAATCACTAGAAATCCCTGCGAGACCGGTAGTTGAGAATTCTGTCGTTTACAAGCACCACCGTGATGAGTCCGGCAGAAAGATATACATTCTCGCAAGGTAGAAAAGTCAGCTTCATCGCAAAGCTCCCGCAGCCGAAGCAGCCGTGGAGGTTCATCATCGGACTCGTCAGGTCGCAAGCGATAGATGGATCCCACGGCTGGAATGTCTCTTTCTAGCCAATGCTCCTCATGGCTGACTTGTAGAAATCATGGGCTTCAATGAAGCTTTTGTCGAGATCGAGCAGTTGGCATTGCTCGCATGATTTTGACGACCTTTGAACAACTCTTCGACGCTTGTTTCCGCCTTTCTTGTGGGTGCTGAGGGCTAAATCAAAGCCCTCTTCACTTTAAGGCCTTTTATGATCCATGGTGCAATAAATGGAATATCAAATTATGATTTGGAGAGTAACACTTTAAAAATAATAAGAGTATTCTCAAAAACAATTCATGATCCCACCACCAAATCATTTGTAAGTAAGGCAACCTGGTCAGCCCCACAGGCTTGAATAATGCATCACATACTTCGTAGTCAGCTTCCATTGGGCCGGGCCTAGCTGCGGCAGACGTGGGTTGGATCATTCTATGATAATCGCCTTTAGGGATTTCTGACTATCCTTCGGGTTGGAGTGAGATGTTGCGCAATCTTTCACCAGGATATGCCTAAACTAGAACAGTGTTGGATGGCAATAGTCCTACGTTTCCCTGTGCACATGTGCAACAAGAGCCCTGCTTTATTTAATCCATCGAATGGACTAATACTCGGGCTTTTAACGTCTCTTTGTAAGTATTCTAGCTCAAAATAGGGTAAGTTTGAGACAGGGATGTTGACGATTCGTCTCCCAACCGCAGGCAAGCTCAAACACTATAAGATTCTGATTGGCGCGTCTAAATCCAGGATTGCAGGATACTAAAGGCCGCGAGATAAACTCCGGCGGATAATCTGTACGATTTGTTTAGGCCAAAATATGCGCCCCAATGGCGGCATGCAATCTATGTATGGCGGGGGCGTTGGGAGGGGGGGTTTTGGATGAATATATATTGAGGCGACGATTTGACTCTTCAACGAACCTCAATCTTTGCAACATAAATTTGTTTCCGAAACCCGACTTGGAGAAAAACCCCTTTGCTGTACTCCGTAGTTCTCACTCATATCTAGGTCATACAAAATGGCGGCTTCACGACCCTACGAACACAAGCTTGGAATCGTCACTGGAGGCTCACGAGGTCAGCTTCTATCACACCTATACATGATAGCCCTCACGGCAACTAACTCACCGATCACTACAGGTATCGGTGCTGCCGTGGCAAGACGACTTGCTGCCAAAGGATGCAATCTCCTCCTGGCCTTCACTTCAGAATCGTCCAAGCAGACAACCCAGCAAATCTGCCAGGAACTCTCATCCGCTCACAACATACACTGCCAGTCAGTTCAAGCCGATCTCGCCAACGCCACAGACGCAGCACCCACGATCGTAGAGGCAGCCAAGGCCTTCTTCCGCAGCTACAGCCCAAATGGAGCATTCCAGATTGACATTCTCATTAACAATGCCGGCGTGTCGTCCAACCAGACCCTGAACGACCCCAAAAGGGGTGCCATCACCGAAGCTGAATTCACCCGCGTCTACGCAGTCAATGTCCTGGCGCCTCTCCTCCTCACGCAGGCCGTAGCGCCATATCTCCCCAACGACCGCTCCGGCCGCATCGTCAACGTCTCCAGCGTCTCCTCATCTATTGGCTACCTCGGCCAATCCGTGTATGCAGGCAGCAAAGCCGCGCTAGAGGCCATGACGCGGACCTGGAGCCGGGAACTGGCGGGACGGGCAACAGTCAATGCAGTCAACCCAGGTCCAGCGTGGGGCGACATGTACGCAGAGGTGGGAGAGTCGTTTTGGAAGATTAACCAACCGTATGTGGATGCAGCGCCGTTGGCGGCGTATGATGGCGAGGAGGATGTGTTGGCGATGGCGGGAAGTGATGCGGCGAGATTTGATAAGATTGTGAGGGAGTCGATGGGAGGGAGGAGGCCGGGATTTACGAGCGAGATTGCCGGGTCGATTGATATGTTGTGTTCATACGAGAGCGGGTGGACAACAGGGAGTGTTATTTGTGCGAATGGTGGAATGAAGATGTCGTTGGCATAGAATGATTACTGAGGCTGAGTAGCATCATCATTGTCAGCATTCCCACATCAGCCACATTAGGTACCATTGCTAACATCATACATACTATGTAGTACTCGTACTACTACTCCATAACACGGAATCATTTCTCCTTCAAGATAAGCGACTTCTCTCTACCTACCGCATCTGGGTAGCATCCTCAAAGACGGCAAAATCGTGCCCCTCATTGCTCAACTGATTGGCCCCTCCGAATGCTCCAAATGCCCCGCAACTCCAAAAGGCGCCCGAGCCGATGACGCAGCCGGCAATGATGATACGTATGTAGATAGAGAGGATCGTTTTGTCTGCCGCGTGTTTGATATGTGGATAAGAGCTTTGCGAGGCACAAATTGTATTTCAACTCCATCAGTGACCCTTCGGCGGGCATTCCTCTCTACGCTTAAGCCTGACTTGCACTTACACCAACTTCCCCGCAACACAACACCTCGAGAATTTTCCACAGCTTCAACATCCGCACTCAAAGTCACATCCCCAAACATCGCAGCCATGGCCGCTCCCTCAATCGACATCCGCTCCCTCATCATCGGCGACTTCAACCAAAAAGTCCAGACCAAACTAGCCGACGTCTTGGACCCCGCCATCAACAACGGGGCTTCCGCCGAAACCACCGCCAGCGAAATCGACAAGCTCTTTACGGGCAACGAAGACGCAGAGGAGTTCCTCTGGCCGCTGTGGGGGTTTTTTGTCGATGTCGTGAAAAGGATTCCTCACGATGATGCGCGCCTGCAGGTCCTTGCCTCAGTTGTGGAGCAGCTCAAGGCCAAGCCCCGGCAGAACGTGGAGATTTGGGGCAGCTCCCTCAGCGTCTGGGCTGATTTGCCCTTGCTTGGAGCTGTCATGAGGGAATCGTGGAATGGTAGGTCTAATACATCCCACGCAGCTTCATGAATGATATTTTTGTCTGACACTTTCGCCTACAGGCATACCCGAGGCTGATGGACCAGACACCGCCGTCCCGGAGTGGGCATCCCTCAACTCCTTCGCCGCACGGCTTGTCGGCTCCTCTGTTCAACCATGGAACAACTTTGCCCTCTGGGAACTTCGAGATGGCCTTGAGGAGCCGCTTTCGTCCCCTAGGTTAAAGGATATGTATCTGACGACGGCATCCGAGTGGATCATCCACGCTGGCAAGGTCTTGTATGAGGAGGGACGCAAGGAGGTGCAACTAGATGACGCGGATGAAAGATCACTGAGGCCCGGAGAGCTGTTCTCGGGTAAGCCTGGGTTCAGTGCGGAGCGATGGAAGTTCTGGGGGAAGAGATTGGAGGAGCTGAAGGCAGAAGCGGGAAGCGAAGATGTGAAGAGAAGAACGGAGAAGGCCTTGGAGGTGATGAAGAGCCTAGAGGGTTGAACCAGAACAGAGAAACCTTGAAATTACTCTACAAGAAAATCAAAAGGTCCAGTCTGATCAGAAAAGGGAAAATCGCGATATCCTCTGTCGAACCGTCATCTTTCTCGTATTCAACAGCAAGAGGACTGTCGCCTGTCATATGCCATCCCAAAACTCCAGTACGCCTATATGCCCCTTGATGTCTTCCTCGCCAAGTGTTTCATAATTCCTTTTATGCATACATCATATCTCCATCCTCCTCCTCGTCATCCTCTACCACCAGTATCGCCTTCTTCTTGTTCATCTCCTCGCGACACATCGGACATGTTCCCTTACTGCGCAACCACGGCCCAACACACTCAAGATCGAACTGATGCCGTCCCTTACACGGCAACTCCACAACAAGGCAATACTCATCCTCCAGATACGGCACCTTGCAGATGGCGCAGTCATCCTCCTTATCCAGCTTCTTTCTATTCACTCTATCCAGCGCGTCCACAAACTCCTGGCTCACACCCCGCAGCGTCGTCGGCGGGTCATGGATGTCATCCTCCAGCGAGGTAATCAGCCTCTCCAGAAACTCGCGGTTGTCGGCCGTGGGCGCTGTGCTGTACAGCGTCTGGAGCTGGTCCTGCAGCAGGCGGAACAGCGCGGCCGTGTCGACGGGCGTGGGCGTCGCGTGAGGATTGTGGTGAGGCGTTTGCGTGCCGGAGGGCTCGCTGATTTGGTTAAGGAGGGAGAAGAAGGAGGCCATGTCGACACGGCGGGTCGAGCGACGCGGCTCGGTGAATTTGACATTGTGTTCGACTGCGCAAAGACGGCGTGAGCTTCCATTCTGCTAAGCACCCCAGCAACGTGTGATGGATCATACCTTCGTACGGAGTAGCCATGACGGGCGATTCGAGTTGAAGGAATATTCCGCAACGAGATAAAGGGGTTGAATGCGTGAGGAGTACGGAGTACTATGAGGAAGTTCAATTGAGAGAAGCGCGTTCCATAGCCTGTAGGCGTCCTTGTGCTACGAAGCTCTCGCAGGCAGAAGCTATGACGATAGGAGGGGCAGAGGACTTCAATCCCACTAAATATTAGTGGACTTTTTATCTCCTATCTCCTCCATGCTAACTAACCCTGGAATTTGCGGAGCTGAACATCCCGAGACATCTGATTCCGCGTTTACGAAATAATACTACTACATCATGCATCTGCCATGGCCAAAAACAGAAAGGAAGAAAAAAAAAACCAAAGTCCACCCCGCTCCGCCGTATTTGTCTGACATGGCGGACGGATGAGAGGTAAAGCCCGAAGGGTGGAGTTGGTCTGTACTTGGATATGAAACCTTTGCTACTTATTTATCTATTCATTATCTCCAACTCCAACTCCAGAATTTGACAGTCCTGCTTGTACGGAGTACGCATATCGCATATATCAACATTCCTCAATCGACATTCACCATGGCCAACGTCACCTCTTCCGCCGCCGTCTTCGGCTCAACTGGTCTCGTCGGTTCCTACATTCTCTCCAACCTCCTCGCCCTCGAAACCCTCAAGCCAATCACCAGCATCACTCGTCGCGCGCCCAAGACCACCTCCCCCAACCTCAACGCCATCATCGACAGCGACACCACGAAGTGGGCGTCCTCTCTATCCAGCCTCTCGCCCACCTCCTCTGTTGTCTTCTCTGCCCTCGGCACCACACGCACACTCGCCGGCGGCGTCGAAAACCAGTGGAAGATCGATCATGACCTCAACATCGAGCTCGCCCAGGCTGCCAAAGCCGCTGGCGTCAAGACCTTCGTCTTCCTCTCCAGTGCTGGCACACGCGGCTACTTGTCGAGCTTCGCGCCGTTTAGCAAGATGAAGATTGGTGTCGAGAATGCAATCAAGGAACTCGGCTTTGAGAATGCCGTTGTTCTCAGGCCTGCCCTGATTCTCGGAGAGCGCGAGCGGGAAAGATCTCGCGAGGCTTGGGTCCAGTATTTTGTGCGAGGGTTGAACACTGTGGGCTTGCAGGATACTTTTGGAGCAGAGGCTGAAGTCATTGCCCGGGCGACGATCAGAGCTGCGCAGCTCGCGGCTGAGGGCCAGGCCCCGAGCAAGTATTGGGTTGTTGAGCAGAGTGATGTCCTCAGGTTGGGCCGAACGGAGTGGCCACAGCAGTCCTCTGAGGAGGGACAGACAACGCAGTGATTTCGGGGAGCACCAGGCACGAGTCGGTGTCAATGATTTACACGCCTGCGGGTACGACATCATTACAGCCCTCGTCTAACCTCCCTTGCCGTTGTCCTTGTTTTTAGTCGCGTGCACAAGGAAGATGTTCGCAAAGTGCCCGGCATACTGTATCCGATTAGCTGCTGTCATCGCCCGTGGCAGGTCATGCGCTCAAAAGTGTGTCTCTTGGAGTCACGGCAAGCCAGTGTAACTGGGATTCGGGATCTAATCGCATCTTTAAAGCTGGCAGGACGATGTGTATTATTTGCAAGGACAAGAGGAGGCAAAGACGCAAGTTGCGTCATGGGCATGGAGGGAATGGCAAAGTTGGGGCGTTTTCGCTGTCGGTTTTTAGAGACGGAATTACGGAGTACGGATGACGAATTACGGCACGCCAACTTGGCACGCCGTTGCTACGAGAGCCAGGGCTTATTACATTCTATCTCCATTCCATCAGAACAATGCCTCAAATACCAAAAAACGAAGCATTCAATCATACCCCATGTAAAAATCACATTCAATTGCCATTTTCTACACTTGAAGGTCAGGCTGGAAGTGCTCATTGCCAAGCTGCGATGTTTGAGCTAACTGGTGCGTAATGACCTGTGAATAATACAGTACTGCCTCGTTATCAACCGGTGATTAGCGGACCAGACAAACATTTCTCCAAGTTGTAAAGAAAATCCATACCTAGTAGCCAATGCTCTGTTAAACTGAGATTTTGGTGATGAGGTGGCAAGCAGTTTAAATACTGAATACATAATAGTGTCAACAGCGGTTTTCTATCTCGTCTTGGCTAAAGTGAGCTCTCTTGGATATCCTGATAGTTGCCCTCTGCGAGAGATCTCTGTGTAAGTCTTAGGACATCGACCATGCTCATTGCGTTACAGCTTACATGATAACTAACAGAAGGCCGTGTTATCGGATAAAGGTATAGAGTGCGAATGATCTATCCAGTAACATTATCTAGCTCCATTAGCACTATCGCCTTGATAGTCCTACGAGGAGCGCTGTCTTGCGCCATCTGGGACTCTCAAATCACAGCATACCTTGGGGGTGTCGCGAGGCCACATCCACTTCCACATGCTTCAGTGTACTTCGCACTCATGCGTGTCATAATCCTGACGGTATTATTGCTAACACTGTACGAAGTAGGTGTGTGCACATCTGCTCATCAGTGTCCTCCTGGGGGCCGAAAATCGCTTCGCAGCCTCCAAGACTTGCCACAGTCGGGACATGAGGGAAGCTTGCAGGGGTAAGCCCATGTAGAAAAAAATATAGAGTCATCCTTTCATTGGATTCTGTTCTCTGTAACATGACTAAACTTATGAAAATCGCCCAAATTCGCACTTGAGTTGTGACTTGTGGATGGTGATGACCCGAAATGCCCCGCGGCTGACTGACCATTACGGCTTTTCTTCCTTTGGCTTCTACTGGACAACTTCGGAGTAATTCTCGTACTACGGACTCTGCACTCCATAGTTAGTTATGCTTTGCCCCGCTATCGCACGCGATCCGATAAAGACATCCCACCTCGTCTCAGTCAGCCATACTTGACTTCGACTTGATCTAAACCACTCCTTTTCCTTAGCCAGTGCCTCGTATTTATTTTCGGATTCATCACCCGTTAATTCAAACGGCGACATATTAACTTATCTACGCGTCTTATCCCGTCTGGCCGGCGAGATCGTTGACAGCACAATCAATCCACGCTGCCGTGATTTTCACTCATCCTCAACTCTCACACCTCACACCATTCTTAAGACCTGCGTGTCTCACCCTCAACAACAATGGCTGGTCGTCCTGAGGTCGTTGGCTCAGAAGCCGGGCCCGAGACCCCTTATCCTTATAAGATGGAAGGAAAAGTCATCTCCGGCTTCGGTCGTGGCTCCAAAGAGGTGAGTCCCCTCCCTACATATCCCCAATCTCACTCATATTCCCTCTATGAAAACACACCTTCTAAACCTCCCAGCTCGGCATCCCAACCGCCAACCTCCCCGTCGACGACGCCCTCACCCCCTGGATCTCATCTATCCCCTCGGGCGTCTACTTCGGCTACGCCTCCCTCTCTCTGCCCGCCTCACACCCGGACCAACCGCCCTCCTCCTCCGAGGGCAGCTTCACCGTCTTCCCCATGGTCATGTCCATTGGCTACAATCCCTTCTACAAAAACACCGTCCGCAGCGCAGAGGTGCATATTCTACACAAATTCGCCCAGGACTTCTACGGTGCGCATATGAGGCTTTTGATCCTGGGGTTTATCCGCGAGGAGAAAGATTACAAGAGCTTGGAGGCGCTGATTGAGGATATTAATTTTGACTGCGAGGTAGCGAGGAAGAGTCTTGCCAGGGAGGGGTGGACGTGGGAGAAGGCTTCGACGGAAAACGCGGAGTGGTTCGTAAGGTCCTTATAAATGTCGGAGCGTGATTTGAAAGAGAAGGAATAAAAGAAGTACCACAGGGAGTGGACTTTTCCATAGACAGTCAATAGAGTCACACGGAGTCTTTGGATAGATGTATAAACCAATTGCTTTGGCCATCAAACATTTATATAAGTATGTGCGGGTATCATCAAAGTGTCCCATCCTCCTCTTATCAAAAGAGTAATTTCTCCATCATAGGCTGCGCGGTGCGTTACGATCCAAAACCCATCCAAGGTTCCCTTTTTTTTATATCCCGTGAATCCAGGAAAAAACAAACGTTAAATCCAAAGAGAACACCTCCCATGCAAAACGTATGGAACCATCAGACCACCCGACAACTATACCGCGAGCTGATGTGGCTCTTGGTTCGGGTGGTATCTGGGTAAGAACTGGGTCATTGTCAGCATGGGTCAGACATGGAGGTCGCAGAGCCAACTCACGTTGATAATAATCATCATGGGAATGTCAAATACATCCCGCTTAATCGTCCAGCAATAGGTGCAGTCCACCTTTCCGTCCTTCTCGATTCTAGAAATCCCGTGTTCGCCATCAATCATCGTAACTCTGTTGCTGAGAATACTGGTCCTAGGGTCTTTTTGAGGATGTATCATCTTCGCATCCAGGCTCTCTTGGGTCCGGTATTTCATCAGCCGGCCACTTCTCTGAACTTTTCCACGAGAGTCCTCGAACGCAAGCAGCGCAAAGTCGCGGTAAAATTCGACAACGCTGTCGTCATCTAGCAATTCCCCAAGGAACACAGGCTGTGTCCGGACCCCATTGTGCTGAAACGGAGGATTTCTGCCGTTGGGAGTTGAGGTACCAGATGGACCCATGCTGCTATTACCGTCGTCGGTGTTCTCATCTGACACTGATCGGGTATGGATGTTTTGGTTTGGGGCCTTGCCTAGGAGCACCTCCTTGGGCCATCCCGTCAACGCCACAAATTCCTTGTTCACTGCCGCCACTTCACCAGACCGTCGACACACGATGGTTGGTGCACAACAGTGCTGCAAGAAGTCGTCAAACTCCACCAGGGTTCGCTGAAAGCATTTTTCCATGAAGACTAAGTCCTCCCGTGTCAGATCCTTCGTGCAGGCAATGAAGGACGGCCGAATTTCGCCAAGTGCCCGGGCAATCGTCAACAGTTTGTTTAGCGGCAACCGATTTCGCAAGACGGAAATCATGTTGTGGAACCCGGCAACATAAGGATACGGCTCCTTGACGCTCGCATAAATTGCTGCTGAATCTCGCTGCCTCTTTCCAAGAATCGATTGAACCGTCCTGTCTGGCCTGGGCTTGACTCTAGGGCCCGGAATATTTGTCATGCCGGTAAATCCTGCTGGATTCGGCGAACCGTCTATCGTCCCCACGGCTTGCGGGCTGGAGGTGGTATCCGTACTCGGGCTAGCCAAGCTGGTTGGACCAGCAGCAATGGCGTATGCATGAGGGAGCCCATGCTGGAGGTTCCCCTGAGCGTACATGTTCGATATGGGATCGATTCCACTATACTCGCCCATCATGTTGGGATCGTAGTTGCCATTGCCAAACATGGCCGCAAAACTCGCCTCAGTCTTGGGGGTTTGGGAGATGGAGTTTTCTCGAGGTGGCGTCTCCGCGCCAAGTCCCATCTTGTTCAGAATGCCAAATTCCCAGCCGGCATACTGACTTCCAAAATTGAGACCTTCAAGGTCGAAGTTGTACAGCGCAGGATTGCTTGGGTCGAAAAGGGCATTGAAATCCATTGGGTTATTAGGAATCATGTTACCCATTTGAGCTTGGGTGGTAGGTGCAGGACCTTGGAAAGATGGCGATACAGGAGACGCCTGGGGGTTGAAAGCGATGGTGTCCGGGATAGTCACTTGGGGTTGACTGGGGTTTGGATATACAGGAAACGGCGCAGCGGCCCCCTGGGACAGAAAGTTGCCCGCCGCCGGTGGAATGGCAGTATCGGAGTGTGTCGAATTGTTGCGTTGCCCATGTGGCCTCGTAGGCGTAGGGTTCGGGTTGTAGTTGGGGCCGAGGACGGGTCTCAGGGCTTCAGGAGGAGCATCATGAAGGTATTTGGCCTTCTTTCGCACACCGTCCTGACAGGCATCGGCGAGACCGCGCTTGATGCATCGCTTGCATGGTCTCTCGTCTCCTGTGTATATCGGTTAGTCCATGTCGACGTGACGACACGTGAAACAGAAGGTCACGGGAGTAAGTGTTGGTAGGAGGGGTGAGTGAGTGTCCATGGCATATGAAGGGCAAATCAGATTGCATTGCCAGAGGGGAGATGGGATCTCTGGATATCACGCACCGCAAGTGAGGTGAGCTCTTTGACAAGCAAAGCATGCTCTCCTTGCCTTCTTGCGTCTAGGCCTCAGAGGATCCTTTGGGTCGTACTTCTTCTTCTCCTCTGAGGCGCCATTGGCCGTGGTCTGATCGGCCATTTTTTCGTCTTCGTCTTTCAGCAAAGTCTCCGAGTCCTCCTCATTTTCGGACATAGGATCCGAAACCTCAGCGCTGTTGTCTTCCATTTCGTCGGGCATTTTGCCTTGGTCTTATAGTAACAAGCCCCTGGCACCTACACAACAGCCTGGCTATTTGATTTGGTGTACCCACAGCTACGTGCTGCGCAATCAATACGATGATCGGGGCTCTATTCCCCAGGATCTGGCCTCTCCAACCTCATCCAACTCCGCTGCGGAACCACACCAACACACACCTTCGTGGCACGACCAAACAGGGGCCAAGCCGTTACACGATGCGACGCTTTGAACAATGATCCACCGTGGCTGACGCCAAAGGTCCTACTCGTCGACGCGCAAGTACAGATACCGCCAGTATATGACAAACGGGGGGTGGGGGAGGGAGACGTTCGACAAAGACTTGTCAAGATATGTAGTAATATGACTCCGCTCCAGGATCGGAAGCGATGCCTGTGGGTTTCCGGTAAGGTGATCGGGTATGCTACCGTAACAAATCGGGCTTGATATCGAGTCGGCTCGTATTCTCAGAAAGCCCGGCGCGGGCAGAGGGTATCAATGGCTTCGGGATGGGAGTGCAGAGAGGCGTTTCTTGTGTGACGAAGACGGCGAGTCAATAAGAGTTCGGCACCGGGAGCATAGAGGCCAGTGAATTCAAGCGCGGAAGCGCAGCCGGACCTGTGTCCTGGTCGTCGGCCTGGATCGGTCTGTTTCGTAGGGGAACGAGGCGAGAGGCCAAGGTGACGCCGCGTTTCTTTGTACGAGAGGGAGGGGAGAGAGGATTTGAAGCAGCTACCCGTCACCCATATGCCAGGCCGCACCCACCATTGGGCTGGGAGCGATGCGCAACCCCAGCGAACAAGACAGCGCACCAAGTATCGGAGCCTGGAATTACAAGTTGTGAGGTGGTCGCGCGGCGACGAGGCATGCGATCAGGGCCAGGCGCCTTGTGTGTCGGAAAACCAGGGGGGCTTCGGTAGGTGGTAGGTAGTATTCCGTCAGCGGCCCGCGGAATGATGTCGCTCCGCTATGTCGGTCTCGTCTCGACGCCTCTCGTTTGCAATTTCAGCTGATGATTTTTTGGCACACGACACTGCAATTCACAAAAGTCGAGGAGAAAGACAGAGAGAGGGCAGAGGAGAGGCTCACTACGGAGGTACGCTGGACCACGAGAAAAAGTCCGATGCGCTGCCTGCTGCTGCTCGGCCTGTGCTGACGGGTACTGGTCTGGTCATAACCCCCAGTGGGTTTATGGTGGGCACGAGGGCGTAGTAGCGCAGCCGCGCTTGTGCAAGCATGCACTGAAGAGAAGAGCCAGAGAGCCAGAGAGCCCCGAAGCAGCAGCGCTGTTGGCTGCCTGCGACTGCGGGGTTTACGGTTTAGTACACACTGGCCAGGGCCGCGCAGGCTGGGCTAGTAGCTAGTGGTTTGGGGGAATCAGCTGGACGCTCACTGGCTACGCCGGGGCGCCCGGGTATCAGGTACGCGAGGATCGGTTGGAGACAGCACGCCGACACAAGTGCATGGTACGCCACCGTGTGTGGATCCCGCGTTGACGCCAGCAGCCGGGCTGTCAGGGATTTGAGGAGGCCCAGATGGATGCAGACAAGTCAAATGCATGGCGGAAGAATTCCATTTTTTTTCTTTCTCATTTATCCTCCCAGGGTATTGTGGGTGAGATGACAAATAAAGTAAGCATGAGCCAATGGTAAAGAAAGAAAATTTCCGTTCACTTGTTAGTAATACCAATAGTACGTTAATAAGGCTTCGAGGTCCCAATTTCAATGCTGGACTCGTACTTCGTAGTACAGATTGGCTCCTCTTGCCTTGGCGTCCAGGGTGCTGCCAGCCTTCCTGATAGTGCCAACTGAAGCTGCGCGCCGTTCTGGGGTGCTATGTAATAATAGTCATCCTGCGATGTTGCGCCTTTTATTACCTACGAGTACTTCGTACCTAGGTAGGTATTCAGTGGGTATTTGGCTCTTAACAAACATCATGAATCGTGCAAAGACATTCACAAGCTAAAAACATACATACAAGACAAAACCGTGCACCTCATCGTAAACGGCTAAAAAGTCTCAGTTCATCACGATAGCCGACGAGTTACCGAAACAACCGGTCTGTCTTCGAGTCTCGTGGCCCTTTGCTTTTCTCGTCTTGGCCTCTTCTACCCCTGCTCTCCTCTCCTCCAAACACTGGACTTCCATTCATCGATTCTGCTGCAACAATGCGCATACATACATAACAGACATATGCACCTCGGTCAGCCCTGGCGTCAGTGCCCAATCCCTTCCCTGTATTTGTCTGCATGTCTCTGCCTAATATTAATACTACTACGGAGTACTGCTACTACTAATAATAATAATAATAATAGGTAGTAATAATGGCATGTGAGACACACGAGACAGACACAACATGATGGCTTCTGCACACAACATCAGACACCGACCTCCGAGGACTTGATGGATCAACAGGCCCCAGCCCTGTTGCCTCACGGGCCTCCAATGGCGCTGGAGAGATTTGCTTTGCATGCATCCATGTCCTTCGCATCGACTCCAGTCTCCAGTCTCCAGCCAGGCCAGGGCCAAGATGACCATTGTCCTCATCCAGGCCATGTGCAATCCTCCGCTTCCCTGCAGATCTTTGATTAGCTTCTGTCTGCCCGGCTCATGGCTCCTCTCGCGCTGTCACATTGAACCGATGTCTTTGAATTGGCCACACACCGAGTTCCCGGATCACTGTTGTTTTGCATCTCCAGTCTGGATGGAGCCAGATGCCAGGCCTTGCCCTTGACCTGCTATGCCATGCTGACCCTTTCACCTGCAGCTGCCCGTGGCCCACGTCCATGCGCCAAATCAGACTCCATCACTCGGCAGCCCATTCAATCGGTGTGATCTAATACTTTCCCATTGTTTTGTCATATCTCGTATTGGGAATAGGCCAATCCTGCAGCCGGGACGTGTGCGGTGACTGACTGACCAGACACTTGGAGCCCTAACGCGTATCCAACTAATACTACTACTCCGTACTACTATTGCTATTACACCATACTCTCCTTTCTCCCAGCCCAGCGCACCATACATAAACCCTTGTACTAATCTGTAGCGAATCGGCTTTTACTCCGCAGTTTCTTCCCGTACTTGAAAAAGATGTACGGAAACGGCATCATGGCCACCAAGAGGAAATGCAAGCAGCGATGACGCCCACTGGTAGCCTAGTTTCTCGTACATCTGAGTCCCAAAAAGGGGAAACGCAGCTGCATAGGCACACCATCAATTTAGCTTCCCAAACGGCTAAAAGGCTGTGGGTGTGGAGGATTGGGCTTACCAGCAAAGAAGCATCGCACGAATGTATTGGCAGCAAGGGCACTTGCAGCATACTGAGGATATGCATCCACCTGGTCGAATCCTGTCAGCTCACCCCATCCGATCTGAGCAACGCTTTGCAATACTACTCACCAAGAACGTGAAAACTCCAGTGAATACGAGTACGTTTCTGCAATACACCAACAGTCAGCCATACACTCTCGTGACCAGCATCCGACCCCAACATGCAAGGTCAATGAGCAGCCAGTTCCCTCACATAGCCTTGACGAACGCGGCCTGAGTCTCTTGTCAAACCCAACGCTCGACAAGGCAACCCGGACTTTGCTCTCAAGCTGAGGTGTTCTGTGATAGAAGTGTGCCCGTTTTGGTCTCTTGCATGATGCCGTCAAAGATATCTGCATGTCCTCCTTGGACATCACACAAAGTGCTCCCACTATGTGTATGCTGTGTTTCTGTGGCTGCACAAAACTCACCCAATTCCAAATATGGCCGATCCAATAATAGGCACGATCCAGTGCACGGAGGGATACGTCGTCCATC
The DNA here is from genome assembly GCA_025331125.1 of Mycogone perniciosa. Classification (NCBI taxonomy): domain Eukaryota; kingdom Fungi; phylum Ascomycota; class Sordariomycetes; order Hypocreales; family Hypocreaceae; genus Mycogone; species Mycogone perniciosa. Next base: position 55,434 of record JAOALB010000015.1, read on the forward strand.
CAAACAAGAAAATACCAATGGGTGCCACCACAGCTCCCAGGATGGCGGGCGGCAGCCGAAACTCGGGCTCGCTGCTCCCAGCAACACCAGTAGAAAGCTCAAGTTTCGCAACGAGTCCGCCGCGTAGGCGGTGGAAAATGGGATTGGTACAGATGCCCAATATCATTCCTATGCCAATGCCTAGAAACGACAGGCCGATTTGCCACTGGTTGAAGCCATAGTTTGTTCTAAAAATGAGCGGGAAAGCGCCGAAGAAGAGATAGAGGATGCCGAGGAGAATCGCGCAGAACACGCTCAGGTTGAGACACATGGGCTCGAAGATGAGCAGCTGGAAGGGTCGCAGCAACGAGTTGCCCACGGCTTGCACCACCGATCTCTTGTTCTTCTCGCTCGGGGCGAACCATCTGTCATCGCCTGTATCTTTTCGTATCTTGCGAGCCTTGTTCCTCAACAAGATGGGATCTGCAAATGCCGGGGCCGGTTAGTTGCCGCTAGGTAATACTCGCACAGATGATGTGAATTGGATGTTGGCTGGTAGCTTACGATATGTCTCAGGCACAGCAAAGACAATTGCAACCCACATCGCAAAGCCCCAGATCAACAACACGTAGTAAGTCCACCTCCAGTTAGTGAAGTAATTAATGAATCCTCCGATCAGCGGCCCTAGACTAGGGCCGATGAAGGGCGCGATTGAAAATATGGCCATTGGCAATTGCAGGCCCTGTCTCGAAAACAAATCGCCAACGGTGCCGCCAGAGACAGCCAAGAAAGCACTTCCAGCCAGACCATTGAAGAACCGGCTAACAAGCATGGTGGTAGTATTCTTGGCAACAGCCTGAGGGATGATCCATATTAAATAAGCGGACCAAGAGACTATGTAGACAGGCCGTCGGCCGTAGAACTCGCTCAACGGGCTGAGCAACATGGGACCCAAGGCGATGCCCAGTACAAAGGTAGATAGACCAAGCGTCGAAACGATCCTCGAATTGTGAAACTCTGCTTCCATTTGATCGTATGTTGATGTGTAAATGGAACTAGCGCATGTCCTGGATTCGACGAACAACACGTATGAGCGAGCACTCGGATCTTGACGAACAACTCACAACAACCATCTAATCAATCACTTACAAGGTAAGACTACCCCCCGAGACAATCAAGGTGATGAGCCATTTTCTCGCCTTGTTGAAACTGCGCGGACATAGTGAATCGTTATCGCCGTTGTCCCAACCAACCTCGAAGGGATCCTTTTCTGGTATCTGTTGCTGACTCAAGGCGCCATCTCTCTCACCAGTCTCATCCGACACGCCGTATCCATTTTGAGATCGTGACCGGTCAATCTGCCTTAAAGAGCTCCTTGTTGACCTAGTCGCTTCTAGATCTGCACCGCCGTCTTCCCTAGGTTCGAAAGGTAAATCGTCCTTGTCTGATGTGGATGCGGGCATGTCGGGGGAGAGCGTACTCGTAGACGCCTTTTCCGCGTCCTGATCCATGGCTATGTTGAGCAGGATATATCGGTCGTGATGGTAGATTAGAATATGTATAAACCAGTTTGCGTATCGGGTATCCGTATGCTGTCTAACATTTGAAGAGTCGATAACAGTGAGAATATTGGGCGGAATGCCTGTTTTTCACGTCGGTCAAGATGATGCGACTTATGATGCATGAGCAGCTTTTCCCCGATGTCTGCGAGTCGGCTCTATATATGGAGTACGTTGGTAAACAGCCCCGCAAATATTAGTCAATTGAGTAGCACATCTAAACGACCATCTAATTAATGGAATTTGGACGGAATCTTGATCGTCATCAAGCATCCAGGGAATAGTCGAGTATTTGTAAGTACATACGAGGATATGCCCATATTGCTATTTCCGGCCAGCTGTGGCCAACCGATTCGTCAGCAACCCGTTCTCGGGCATAATTGTGTGAGAAAGAGGATACTGATGGGTTCTCGGAATCTTGGCTGTCTTGGCCTGTATCCTCTCTCGTTCTGGAGATTCCACAGTTGTGCTTCCAGGTCCCCACTTCGGCGTTTCCTTTCGGACGCGAAAAGAGCGAGCTTAAGCTTCAGAAGGTTAAACGAGTAGTACTAACCATCTTTGCTCCGATATGGAGGTGGGTGGCCGGTGGTTCATCGGAATATCCCCATAGCACAGAAATAGAGACACCTGCTCGGATATAGGAGTTTGCTAGGAAATGCTCCTGCGCAGGCTCTTCGCTCGTCATTGACGTTGCTATTATAAGAGAGACGTACAATTATCCATCACTCCGGGGGCTTTTCGGGAATATCTGAAAGGATTTGACATTCCCAGCAATATATAGGTATGTAAACTCGTATGTATAGTATATATATATCATTCCATACAGGATATCCAAGTCGTCTTCCCATCAACATCCGAATCCCTCATCGTTTCTAATAAATACCATGATATGCAACCGAAAATGAACGCCAAACCTGCCCGGAGAGGGAACGAGAATCTACCCGACCACATGCATCTTTATATATATATATATCCGCCTGTCTTGCCTTCGACTTGCTCAGTAGTACTCTGGAAGGCCGTTCTTCGCAAAGTCTGGCACGTCCGAACTGCAGTCAAAGTCTCGTTCATACGCCTTCGAGGGCAGCACACCGGCCTTCATACCAGCTTCATAGCTCCACTGCGCTGCGCTCTCCGTCTTCCACGTCCAGTACCACCACCCCCAGCCCTTTTCAAAGCTGTGCATCTGCGCCTCCGCGAACATCTTGAGGAAGCTCTTATACTGGGCACTCCATCGACTCGGGTCCGCGTTGGCGTTGGCGCAAGAACATTGACTGTTCTTGGTTGGGCATTTCGGCGTACCTTTGTTAATCGTGCCCTCCCATCTATTCCCCCAACCCACATTCGTGAGATGCTGGGCACAGTCGGTATCAGCTTGTGACCATTCGGCAAACAGCGTAGGTCCATAGCCTGTGCTCTTGTCCAGGCTTTGTACGGCCTGATCCGTCCATCCAGTACAGGCATACTGGACCTTCTCCTGATGCGTGAAATCGATTTGGTTCTCGTTAAAAATGACGTACTGGTGCACGTCTAGCACAAGGCCATCGTAGCCCTGCATGACACCCTGCCAGTTATGCAGGCCCATGAACCCGTCTCCAAAAATGACGAGTGCGTCGATGCCGTTCTTGCGTACTAGCTTATATGCGTTTACAGTCCAAGTGACCACATCGCTGACTTTGAGATACGTCATCTTAGGTTCGTTGACCAGACCATAGTGCGTGATGATGTTCTTGTAGCGAGGCTGCGCAAAGAACTTGGACAATCTATCATGAATGTCTAGGGCTCGCTGGGCGTTCAATTGGCCATCCGTTCCATTCAACCATCCAATCGTACCAAATCTTCCACTGTGATTCCACCCATTCTGGCTTCCGGGTAGGCCGTGGACATCGAGATTTATGCGGAGGCCATACTTTCTCGCCCACTCAATGCCTCGTAGGAGATACCGCCATGAAGTCCGGAAGATATAAGGATCACCGGGGTACACCTGAACAGCCCAGTATGAGAATGGTATTCTCACATGGTCTAGTCCCGCGGCTTGTATGTCCTTGAATGTTTGCTCGGTTACGAACGACGCGTAGTGGTTCTCTAACGTCTTATTTGCAGACGATCCAAGGTGCTGACAAAGCGTCCACTCATCGATAACCCCTATTGAAGGAGCATAATTGAAGAGAGACGGCGTGATGAACGGTTCCAGAGAGAGCCATCCTCCCAAATTCACACCTCGAGCCGGCTTGTTGGAGTAAGATCCCCATGGTTTGTTTAATGGCGGCACGTTGGAATTTGCTTTAGCCGAGTCGTCCCAGTTCGAATTGAGACCCATGACAGGTAGATCTCCCACCATTTGATCTGTAAATGTCGTGTTAAAGTCACTTGTCGTAGCCCATGTGAAAGGATCGAGATATGTGCCTTTCCACTGAGTCGGAACATCTCCAGGGCTGATCCCGCTAGGGCTTGAGGATCCTGATGAGCCGCCCGAATCATCGTTCTTATTCTTTTGGCTGACTACTACAGCCACAACAATGATAATTAACAGGATCACGGCGCTGATGCCCAATATAATCCCTAGACACTTTGTTAGCCAAAACTCCATGATCCGGCTCACCGATCCTGCTCACATAGTTTCTTTCTGGACTTCTTCTTTGGCGGTTGTTTTTTGTAGTAAAAGTCCTCCTTTTCCAGACTGTCTCCGCTGTTGTCTCGCGAGTGGCCTCCCCCTCTTAATCCAAGTCCCAAGAATCCGAATCCTTTAGCCCTCCCTTCTTCCATTACTGCTCCACTAACAACTCGTGGCTTTTTCGGTTTTGTGTGTTTTCGCGGTTTCTTGAGCGGCGTCCCTTCATCCTCTTGGTCTCGATCTCGTTCTCGATGCCTATCTCTGTCCCGTTGCCGTTGCCGTTCCCGATCTCTTTCTGTAATTCTTTCTCGGTCCCGATCCCGATCCCGCTCCCGATCTCTTTCTCTGTCTCTTTCTCGGTCCCGCTCTCTCTCTGTATATCTTTCTCGTCTCCTCTGCTCGCGCTCGTTGTGTCTTTGCTTGCGCGCATTATCCTTATTCAACTGATCCAAAGCCCCCGTTGAGAGCGACTGTGATCTCCTTTCCCTCTCCCCTCTTGCATCTTCGGATCCCGTTTCCGGCCGTCTGGCTTGCGATCGCCTTTTTCGGTCCCGATTCGTTCTTGATGATTCTCCGCGTCGGCTCCGATGGCGACGGGGCCGTGGCGATTCTGCGTCGGTCATGATGTCGCGCTTGAGCAATGGCTCGCTGGAATGCAAAGGGTTCCTGGAACATTCATTGAATCGTAAATGTCATAATATTTAACATGTCCTAAAATGTGTCTCGAGTAATACGACTATGGGGCACAATGTCATTGTCTGCCGCGTCAACCGATTACCACGTCACCATATCCGGCTTGGCCAGGTCCTTGGTTCTTGGGCGGTTCGTTGACCGGGCAACTATCGCTGATCAGCGGATGTGGGCGGTTAGACAGCAGACTTGAACCGCCATCCAAAATAAGCCAAGGGGGTTGGCATTCACTATTACATCATTACAGAAAAGCAGATGTATTGGTACTTCGTACATCGAGATCATATATACGAAGTAATAATACCGTTCATTCTTTTGGCAATGACGTCGTATTTATACTATATTGCCAATTTAAGCGGGGTTTGGTGGTACGGGTAAGGTATGAAACAATGCAGCAATATGCATCTTGGGCTCTTGGCCATGGTTTCACAGAGATTTCGGCTAATAGCCGCAGAGATCATGTCTTCAGTTTCTGGGCACAGGCCACCATGGCAATATGACCGTCCTCTACTTCGTATGAGCAAGACAATTCATTGGTTGCCATTCGTTTTTGGGGAACAAAAGGCGACGCAGCAAAATCACCATAACAGTTTGTAGTCTGCGTTGTGTCACTCTGAGCACGGAGTCCTTTATAACATATTACAATGCCACAGAAGATAATCGACATGTGATGTACTTCGTATCTGCCCCCAAGCCCCTTGGTTTTGTTGGGTCTACGAAGTATATTAGAGACACTTCTGCAAGGCCAGCTGCATTTCCCCACAGATCCGGCTCCGTGGTCAATTGCGGCGCCCAAGTCGGCGCACCCAATCAAGACACTCTCAAAGCCGGAGCCGTTTGCCAACCCCGCGAAAGGCCGCAACAAGCCGAGCTGCTCACTCACCCGTCTAAACCGACGACGACCGGCGTCTTCGAATTGGCGGGAAGCAATGCCTCCCTTTCTGTCTCCTCCAATTCTCCATCGTCAATGTGCATGTGCAGTTCCAGAATGAAGCATCAGGCAGTCCATCACTTGAGGGGGGCGCTGGCGCGTCCCCGAGCCGCCCAGCTCTCCGTCCATCTCGCACGATGCTATTCCACCCATCCCCCGAACGCGAAATTGAATCTCCCCATCGACTACTCTACAACTCCTCTGTTGGCCCATACCTCAGAAGCTGCTCGAAGGAGTAGCGAATTACCGCTGGAAATCCGCAATGGCCCTACCAAGAGAATGAACCTTTTCCAAGCCATCAACGATGCTCTGAACATTGCACTGGCTGAGGATGAGACCGTCGCCGTCTTTGGCGAGGACGTTGCTTTTGGAGGCGTATTCCGGTGTACCATGAAACTGGCAGAGGCGCACGGTGGCGATAGAGTATTCAATACGCCTCTTACGGAGCAAGGCATTCTGGGGTTCGCCATCGGAATGGCGGCGGAAGGCATGCGGCCCGTTGCCGAGATCCAGTTTGCTGACTACGTATTTCCCGCATTTGACCAAATAGTCAACGAGGCAGCAAAGAAACGTTACTATGAGGGAGCAAATGGCCGGAGTGCTGGAGGTATGACGGTCCGGATGCCATGCGGTACCGTCGGTCATGGTGCATTGTATCATTCGCAGTCGCCCGAAGCCTTGTTCACACACATTCCGGGGTTTCGGGTAATCATGCCTCGGTCACCACTACAAGCCAAGGGGCTTTTATTGGCAGCAATCCGAAGCAACGACCCTTGCATCTTCATGGAGCCCAAGATCTTGTACCGAGCGGCTGTGGAGGAGGTTCCAGTGGCGCCTTATGAGCTCCCCTTATCCAAGGCTGAGATCATGAAGGAAGGAAAGGACATCACTATTATTTCATACGGCCAACCGCTCTATAACTGCATGTCGGCTATCAAACAAGCAGAGGAAAACCTAGGCGTCTCTGTCGAGCTCATTGATCTGCGGACGGTGTACCCCTGGGACAAGAAGACTGTGTTCGAGAGCGTGCGGAAAACGGGACGAGTGCTTGTTGTCCATGAATCAATGATCAATGCCGGTGTTGGTGCAGAGGTTGCAGCGGCCATACAAGAAGATTCAGACACATTCATCCGCCTTGAAGCCCCTGTCGCCCGAGTGGCTGGATGGAGCATTCACAACCCGCTGATATTTGAAAAGTTCCACGTCCCCGATGTCGCAAGTAAGTGTTTCCGTATGAATACCGATGTTACCTTTCTCTAACATTGGACTTAACAGGAATTTATGAAAATATCAGGAAGACTCTGAATTATTGAGCCCTGATCATGCATGTTGAAGGGAGAGAGTGGCAACTGCTGCGCTGGACAGGATCTCATAAACTACTAGAATAAGTGTTTTTTTCAAAGCGTATAATGATACATTCAAGAATCAACAATGACAGAATACACTTGACGTTCACGTTGTGCAGGATTGCAAACCATTATACTCCGGAGTAGTAAATTGAAGCGTTGTCAGGATAAGGAAATATAATAAGACAATACATGCTTCAAGGGCAAGATTGTGCTGGAAGCGCAAGTACTGAACTAGCAGCCCCCAGTTCTGATGGAGCGGCCCCTCCAAAAACTGCCCCGCCCCTCTGGTTCACCTCCCAACCTACCCCATCAGGTACTCATGCGGTGTACCTACGTCAAGCCTCCAAACAAAGCATGCCGCATATTATCTGATATATTTTTCTTGCCATCTCCCCTGCGCTCGACATACATACAAGCCTGCCCGCAGCATGTCGCAAATCGACACAGTTTCCGCCTTCGTGGAGGGAGCTCCCCCAGGAGAGGTGATTCCGCGCCGAGGCGATCCAGCTCCCGCGTCATCCAGCACAAGCTAATGCCTGATGTTGTAGCTCGCAGATGTTGTTGCCGGTACGAATACCACAGCTTCCGACACGATGAATCAAGTATCCCAATTGACGCGCGACTTTCAGACATCAAGGCCCTGACAATTTCCGACCCGAGCATTGTTTCGGAGCTCAAGCCGGCGTTTGAGAAGTACAACGAGGAGCAGTTCGCCACGTTGAAACTGCCAGGAAGCAGCGAGCCAGTGGGACGCCTTGAACATTTGGATGTCTAATTCATTCTCTGACACGTCTGTGGAAAGGTCTTGATCAGCCCATACAACTCGCTGGGCGATGGACGGTACTACGATGTCGAGAGCTCGTCGAGCTTCGAGGTTGACCATGCGACACAGGTGCGGAGGGTATGGCGATACACAATGGGCATACTTGCTGACGGGGGCGATAGAAAGCCAGCGCTGTACAGAGCTACGTGTTAGAAGGGGCGCAAGCAGATTTGGTGTGAGTATCGACGAGCTCCCGGTTGGGTATATCCCCGAGCCAGCTGACCGAGTCAAAGCAAATCGACGTTGAAGAGCCTGGGAGCTTACGTGAAGGAGCACTATTCTAATGCAGCCTTTGGCGCGTACCCAATAGAATCAGCCTCGAAGATAGCCGTCGTCATCGTGGCTAACAAGTACAGTCCTAACAACTTCTGGTGAGACTATCTTACGAACACCTCACTGTCCGACATCTTGGGCGATGAAACGCTGTTGCTAATTGTCGATAGGAACGGCCGCTGGAGGTCGCTCTACATCTATGACCCCGTGTCTGGACACCTCGATGGCTCCATCAAGGTCGATGTACACTACTACGAAGACGGCAATGTGCGATTACTTACCAACAAGCCCGTGTCTGGCTCCGTTTCCTCGGGCACCGGCGCTGGAATCGCCAAGGAGATCTCAGCCACAGAGAGGAAGTACCAGGAGGATCTCAACAGGAGCTTCGTGAGCTTGAGCGAGGGAGCGTTCAAGGGTCTGCGAAGACAACTGCCTGTGACGAGGCAAAAAATCGAGTGGGACCGGGTGACTGGCTACCGTCTGGGACAGGACATTGGCGGCGGCAGCTCGAAGCGATAGATGCCTGTGTATTTGATGACCTCTGCCGAGGTCTTGCCATGATTTGATAGAACGCCATGAGAAATGAAAGGAAACCATGTCCAGATTGGGCTGTGGAGGGGATGACTTGGTCATGTGAGGAGCAATCTAAGTGGAATCGCCGAGCCTGGTGCATAAGGGTGTAGTTACACAAAGAGGACATTCGTCGATATTCATGAGGCGCAAGGTTGACGCCATGATTCTGAATCGTCTGTCCCCCCATTCCACACTCCACCCAATCAAGGATTGGCCACTCCCTTGTGAGAACTGACAGGATCTCACCGTTCAAATCAAGGAAATGGAGGCAGCCGAGGATGGCAAGCTGTCATATGCGGGGTACATCAGCCGTGTGTCCATGCAGAACGCCATGATCAGATGGTAATACAAATGTGACAGACTCGTTATGAGCAGCAGCACCACTTATTAATCGTGTGGTGTTTTCAAGAAGCTTCCACATGGGCCAACGGCAACGGGTATACCCGAGGTATCCGAAAACAGGTCTCGACAAGAGTAGCGGGGATGCTGAAACATGTTTGATAGAAGTCACAACGTCTGAATAGAGGGTTAGAAGTCTGAATGAGCCGTTGGTTGACAGGTACTTGGTCCATCTGTGAAGAACTATCGATGATACGACTATTACTATAAACCTCTTATCAGAAGAGAACGGAAGAAAGAAAAAGAAAAAAAATCATCTTTATCTTTTTTTTTTCAACCAGACGGTGTCATCTCAACGCTCAACAGACTGATGTACGAAGTAGGAAGTACAGAGTACGACAGCTACGACTAATAATACATCCATGAGCCCGGTGTTAGCCCATGGATGGTGCTTCGAATTATCGGCTCGTCCAGGGGTCAAACTGACGAATCAGCGCCCGCGAACGGTAATTTTGCAATTTGTGATTGGCTGCTGAGTGGCCCTTGCGGAACCGGGTCCCTTCGAATATTCCGTCTCCCTTAGTATTATGCACCAAGTACGAAGTACTCCGTACTCGTATCATGGCCTTTGCAGTTCTACTAATTTCCATACCATCATCTTGATCTCAACTCTTTCTCTTCTCCACCTCCATTGACCGACTTTACCTCTCTTGGCAACCACGTCGCAAACCGATTTTTGCACTCGACATCAACATTACTTTTTCTCCCAAACCAGCTTGCTCAATTCCGAGTCCGATTCGCCCATCATGTCCCAAGAATTCACCTACCAGGATGTTGCTGAGCACAACACCAAAAAGGACTTTTTCGTCGTGATCCACGATAAGGTCTACGACTGCGGCTCGTTCGTCGACGAGCACCCGTACGTCTCCAACTCGCCTCAGAACACTCTGCCGCATTTCGTAGGGAGAGAATAAAGAAAGAAAAGGGGGACGTGTTTGCTAACCACAAGTTTTCTTCCCCGCAGTGGTGGTGAGGAGGTGATGCTGGATGTCGCCGGTCAAGATGCCACCGAGGCTTTCGAAGATGTCGGCCACAGCGACGAGGCCCGCGAGATTCTGGATAAGCTGGTCATCGGCACCCTGAAGCGCCAGGTAAGCAGAAACGCACTGCGTTACCTCCACCCTCTGCTTTGAAGAAACCGCAACTAATACAACCTGTTTTCCTAGCCTGGCGACCCTGCCCCCAAGACCCAGTCTGCCTCCACCTCCAGCGGCGGCGGCAATGCCGACCAGACCGGCCTGGGTATCGGTCTCTACGCTTTCGTTTTCGTCGGTGGCCTTATTGCCTACTTCGGCTACCAGTACCTGCAGAACCAGTCTGAGCAACAAACTGCTTAAACGCGATTGAGGACAGTGTCACAAGACAGGAACATGCGTAAGCTTCTATTACAGCTGACGAAATCTAAACATAACGATGTATGCGGTGTGTGTATTTGGTAATGGCGCCTCGTTTTTTCAACATGCGAGACGCTCGGGAGACGTTCTGAGAGGCCTATTTTGAGCGAAGACCGTATAGATGGCGCAGTGTCTCATTTCGAGCGCTAGATGGGGAAGAGTCGCCTTTCATGGTAGAAAATGCTCCGTGGGTAACTGGAGAGCTAGATATCTATTGTAATCAACGTTGAATGATACAACGCGCTTTCGGAAAAGCTAAAAAGAGGATTGAATACAGCGTTTTGGATTTAGTGGCCATGTTTGGTGTACCCTACTGCCAGCAAATGATTCTAAACGAAACAATGAAAACCACTTTAATGGTTGCGTGTCATCAACGCCTTTCTCCTGTCTGCTGGCCGATAAGAAAGCCACCGCCACATGCTCGATGATGCGCCACACTTGTGCTCACTTACAGTTCAGCCTCGCCTTATCCTCTTATCCTGCAGCATTCAAGACTTGATTCAAGGCTTAGCCTTCGCTCTCTCAACTCACACCTCTCACCACCAACCCACCAGTCTCCTCTGCGAACCCACCAGTCTTTTCTGCGATACCTCTGCCAGGCTGCGCCCGACATGTCTTCGTATCTGGAGAAGCAATCCTCCGTATTCAGAGGCAGCCTCGCCTCTGCTGCGTCCAAACTCTCCAATCCAGCCAGCGTCAAGGCGGCGGCGTCCGCCTCACTCGCTCCGCCATCTCCCTCTCCCTCCGCAGCCTCCGACACCAACACACCCACCGCAAAGCGAAAGCGCGATGCCGTTCCCGAAGTGCCCTTTTCGCAGCCGCAGCTCACAGGCTATGGCGCAGAGGTGAAGACACAGATGACGTTTGCGGTGGAGTACCTCAAGAAGAAGCGCGAGCCAAAGTCCATTACAGACATTATCGATCACCTGAGCTTGAGGAACTACACGGAGGAGCACAAGAAGGAGTTGACGGAAGGACTGAGGGGTCATCCACGGGTCGACTGGAGGCCCGATCCGAATCTCAGCGAGCAGACCTGGAAGACGGGCACGTACGAGCACAGGCCCATCATTCCCGGCGTGAAGGACTCCACTTCGCTGCTTGCTCACCTACAGCGCAAGACGGACGCATCAGGCGTCTCTGTTAAGGATCTCAAGGACGGCTGGCCCGATTGCGAGGAGACCCTGGCGGCACTGGAGAGGGAACACAAGGTGCTGGTGGTGCGCACAAAGAAGGACAACTTCCCCCGGTATGTCTGGGCCGACGACGTCTCCCTGCACAACAAGGTGGAGCAGGAGTTCCATGCCATGTGGCGCCGTGTGCAAATACCGAGTCTGGACGACATGCACCGCAAGCTAGTGAGCGTGGGACAGAAACCAACTAGCGAGGACCCGCGTAAGGCGAATACGAATGCGGCTTCGAAACCAAAGCAGCAGAAGAAGAGAGCGGGCAAGCGTATTGGCAAGGCAACGAATACGCACATGACGCATTTGCTTAACGACTACAGCGGCATGAGGCGGTGATCGGTCTCGGGGGGCAGGGATTCGATGGTCGGTTTATTCTTGGATTAATGGCGTTATCTCATCAAGGAACAGAAAGTAAGATTGCCTTTTCAGGTAAAGAGTATAGGGCATAAATGGCGTAAGGGAGCAAACAGGTTCGATTTGTATCAATACTAAAAAATAGAAACACAGTCTCGAGACGGGACGCACGCGAAAGGGACGAATCAACTAGACAGTTCTGTGTATTCGCGTGGAATATTGAACACAATACAATTCCAGACGTTTGCACATCTTTGTTCTTCTATCTGATTCCATTGGGAAACCGAAACGAAAAGTAGAAATATTATGATAACTAAACAGTTCCCTGCCATTTCATGCGCCAAAACATCCAGAAAATGCTCAACCAACCCAAATACTCCATCATGATCATCATGAAATCGTCAAGAAAAAGCAAACCAACAAAGTGCTTTTTTTTTTAAAACTCCCCCGCCAACCTCATCTTCTCAAACAGACTCTCAAAGACATGGCCCTCCTGATACCCGCCAACCTTGTACTTCCCATGCACCATCACACACGGCACAGCCTCCACGCCCATCGATTCCCTCGCCTGCTCCGCCAGCGCGTCGATTCTTCTGCTCGCATCCTCATCCTCCAGCTCCAGCCGCACAATCGCCTCGGGGATGCCCGCCGCCGCGCCGAGGGCTACGAGCCAGGCCTCGTCGGTGATGTCCCGCCCGTCTTCGAAGTGGCCTTGGTACAGCTGTTCCACGACGTGGGCCTGGCCTTGGGGCCCGAGTTCTTGGTGCGCGAGGGCGATGAGTTTGTGGGCCGAGCGCGAGTTTCCCGTGAAGCCGCGCAGGGAGAAGGCGATGTCGTGTCTGGCGCCGGCGGTTTGGATGCGTGTGAGGAACGAGGTGTCACGGCCCATGCTGGCTCTTTCGTACATGGCGCGTTTGTCGATGCCTTAGGTGCGTTAGCGGTCCGTTCTTTTTTCAGGGGTTTGTTGCCGTGGGTGGTGGATGAGAGTGGTGAGTGAGGCTGAGAAGATATGCGATGAGAGCTGGAAAAAAGCTCCCCCCAACACTCAACCAAAACACACACACCCATTGTTCATCATACGTACCCTTTTTGAGCAATGGATTGATGTAAAACGGCTTCCAATCGACCTCAAACTGCACATCCGGGTGCTGGGTTTTGTACCGTCCCATGACCTCTTCCAGGCTGTGCTTCTCGATGAAGCACCACGGACAGATCAGGTCCATATATATATCGAGCTTGATCGTCCTGCCTCTGGATAGCGTCATCCTTTCGCCGCCCCGCCATCTCGATGATAAAGTGGTCCTCTTGGCGACGGCCAGTTCTTCCTGATGGTAATAATACTGAGGAACCGTTGTCTGTGGCGCTCCCATCGTGCTCGGAGTAGAAGGACAACGGGGGAAAGGGTTTTAAATGGAGATGAATGCTTGCTAAGCGGACAAGAGGCTATGATATCTTGGCCAGCCAAGGCTTTTTTTCTTCCGAATCGTATCGTAAATCAAGCCTATGGATCCAAGGGACAAGGTATGGTATGATATGGTAGATATGGTATAGTATGGTATGGTATGGCAAAATTCGTATGTTGGATGGTGGAACACACAAATACAGACACATACGAGCGAGTAGCACCACGGATACGGAGCATATGTATATATATAAATGTGCTGCCGCCAGGATTCCGCTTCCCAAATGCTCCATCCTCCACGCCCGCTGTTACGGCGAACCGCCCAGATCCTCCTAATTAATAACTACTAGCCAGGCATCCATTCGGAACCCCCCGCTTCGGGATCATTAATGGCATGGTGCGTTGGCCCATGGATTGCGCTTGTGCCCCCCTAAGCGGGCGCTTTCGTCACTCCAAGAGCGAGATGAATAGTAAACATGAGAGTTGGCGATTAGTGATCACCCAAACCCCGATCAAATAGCCGAACCCTTTCAAGAAGCTCCGAAATCCTACATCGGACTTTGGAGAAATTTCGCATCAAAGCCGGCCGTAGGCCGTTGCTGAATATTAATCAATATCAATCCAGCCATGGAGTACTCCGTAGTTCGTATATGTCTATATTATATGTAATTATGGATCCCCCGGCGACATTTTGTAAACGAACAAAACCGAAAAAACTGAGAGACAGAGAAGGTCGTCATCCCACCAACAAACTTCACAATGTTCTTTTCCGATACGATACGCGCATACTAATTCAATACGAGCGGCGTCAGATCGGAGACTAGTCCATTATGCATAGATTACTAATCCCATCGCCGTAGTTGCTATTATGAGCAGACAGCACTACTCTGTACGGAGTACTTCGTACTCTGTCGATAACTACGGATTGCTACTTCAGGAATAAAAAATACTTCGCGTCCAATACTTCGTAACTCGACTCGAGTCGTGTAAGTGCCCCGAATTTTCCCACGGCCCCCCGAACAACTAACACGCGTGCAAGCAGGCACAAATGCATGGTTAGAAGAAAGTCAAGGTTTCCCTTTAACAAAAAGGAAAACATGACGTGCGAGCTTCCTGAAAACGTCTTGATTCGCAGCCATGTGTCCCTCTCTCCTGCAGATGAGGATTACTCAAAAAAAGGCAAAGATTGATTAGTAGTACTCGACACCACGGCCATCCCGATATTCTTCGCAACTCCCCTCCTCCCCCTCCGAAACCACCACACTTCTTCTCTTCCCTCCAACATGCATACCTTGCCCTCGCCTCGTCATCTGTCTCACGAAAAGACCATTGCTTCATACTACCTACATGCATGCATACAAAAAAGGTGTTTTGCAGAAACTGTGGCACCATGCAAGCCGAGGATCCACCTATTGATTAGATGTAATACTAATCAGTCCTCCCGCTGCCAACTCCTCGATCCAATAGGACATTTTACGATTAGCGACCCAGCGGTGGCTCAGACCTCTTTGTTTACTCAACCTTGGCCCTAGGTGGAAAAGGATCTGAGACACCACACCGCCAACAATGGGAGAGGGGAGACAAAAAAACATGTGTGGCCGAGTACAATTCTTGTGAGAGATCTAATGCGACTTTGCGTCAACGTCTACATAAGACACTAGGAGTTAAAAGAGCATAACGTTTGTCACAGGAACAGAGCGGAGAACAGAAAAGGGAAAAGAGGAATAAAACGAGAAGAGACAGCTCTCCCAGCCGTCCGATTGCGTGTTTCCATTCCCAACCAAATTTGAATCCTCCCGATAGAAGGGCAAGCAAGCAAACTTGGTGTGTGTGTCTCCCCAAAAACTCCAGTCTTCCTTCCACCCATCATCCCTTTGTGCATCATGCAGATCAAAATAAACAGAGCCCATGGTCGTGAGATTCCCCGCCACCAGTCTATCGTCCAGGTCTAAAACAAGAAACACCATGTGCAAAAAGGAAAACAAATACATCGGAGCTGGCTTCTTCGGGGCGAGGCAGGAGTCGTGTGTACATCAGTGATGGTATCAGATTAAAGCGAGTAAAGCGGGGAATATGCGATTATTGAAAGAGCCATGATCATAAACTCCTCCGCAAGGATCCTCGCTCAGAGCCGAGTAACTCTCATTAGCAAAAAAAAAAAAGACAAGGGGTATCCGCGGGTCATTAAGGCGAACCGTGATCAGGCACCAACTCCTCAACATCAATCAAAGGCAACTAGTCCAACTAGGCCATGTGTACCAAACCGGGCTCCGCGCTTTGTGGTCGCCGCATCTGTTGCGGTGTGCCATAATACATCTGGCCCATCGCAGGATTTTGGGGATAGCCATCAGGATCAGGGTAGACATAGCCGGCTCCATTATGAGACGGCGAAGCAACATGGGATGGAGATTGCCAGCCAACACTGCTCATGTGCGGACTCCCACCTGCACTTCCAGGGCCGCCGCCTTGATGCTGTTCCAGACTGGGCTCAAGCGTTGGCGGAGGACCATAGCCAGTGGGGTGAGATGTGGGCCGGATGCCGGTGTTATAACTGGCAGCTGATGATGTCGATGTAGGGCTACCCACGCGGAGATGCGGGGGAAGAGTGCCACCCTGCGGCATGTACTGGAATTCAGCTGGATGCCGGTTCATGCCATTGTGGCCAGAGAGATCAAGGCCCGGGGACATTGACATGGCATGCTGCGGCGAAGGTGTGGTCATGGGAGAGCCCTGGTTGGATAGAGGATCGCCATCAGATCGCGCCTGTGTTACGTTCTTGGCTCTCGACGCTGCTAGTGCTGCTGCAGTAGCTGCCGCTGCTTCCTCAATTGTGCCGCTGTGGTGATTCTGGTGACGAGTAAGGGTCGTGCGCCGAGTGAATGTCTTTTGGCAATCTGCGTAGGGGCACTTATATGGCCGCTTTCCGGAGTGCGTTCGTCGATGACGAGCCAGTGAGCTGCTATCACTGAAAGGCTGTAAAATCGTTAAAACCCGAAACTCGATAAATGGACGCACAGTTTACTGACCTTGGCGCAAGTCTCGCAGTGGTGTGGCTTTTCGCCGGTGTGCACTCGTTGGTGAACAGTGAGGGCGGATCTTTGAATGAACTGCTTGTTGCATTCTGGATAGTCACAGACATGTGGTCTGATACCGCTATGGATGCGCTCTATGTTGAATTAGAATGTGAAGGCGATGGAAAGCAACATCAGGTCAACTTACCGTGTCGAGCAAGATCACTCCGTCTCGCAAATGCCTTTGGACATGTGCTGCATGGGTAAGCCTTCACTGGCGCTGGTGGAGGTTGCTGGGGTGGTTGAGGAATCTGCTGCATAGCCATATTGGGCATATTGCCCATGCCGGGCATTTCAGAGAAGTTGTTCATTTGCATCGCGTTGTGCATTTGGTTCTGCATCTGGGTTTGCATCTGAGTCTGCATCTGCATCGGAGGCTGCATGGCAGTCGGAGAGGGGTACGTCCGAGACATGCTGTGAGCTGAGTATGATGAATGCTCAGACATGTGGGGAGATCCTGATCGATCCATTGGCTCTGGTTTAACGAGAAGGTGATGCTGCTGATGATCGGAAAGGCTGCCAGAAAGGTGATGATGATGTCCTTTATTATTTAACATGTTCGTAATGTCCATAACCTCCGGAGATGCTGAAGCCACCAAAGTGCCCGGTCTGGCGGATGAGGAGAGTGTATGAGGTAGCATGATGGTCTCGTGCCCAAAGACGGTTAGGTTGAAGCCTCGCCGTAGCCTGGAATGCTTAGATTATGGTGCTGCTTGTCAAGTTAGCAGTGCATACATCAATCATATACATGGATGGCCTGAAAAGCGTGCTAAAATGGCAGCAAACGGGTGTGAATGCTGCGAGAATATGCAGTAGCTAGTCGGCTCAAGACTTTTCGGCAAGATTGACTTGACCATCAAAGCCAGATGCCATCAAGAGCTTGGACCAACTAATTCTCGGGATTGTTGAAGCGTTGATCAAAGGGGCAATGCTTGCTTGCAACTTACCCCTCAATTCCTGATGGCAGTACCAGAATGCGGGAACTTGGGTTCTCAAACCCAAAGGTTTATATCTGCTCCTTGTTGCTGGAGTTGTTTCCCCCAATTCGACCTTGCTCTCGATAATCCAGACAAAGCTGCACTGCGAACAAGTCCGTCGCACTCGTTTGTGTTTCCGACTCTGTTGCCAAGAGCGATCAGGGAGCGGATAGCGAATGGAGTGTAGAATGAAAGACGCTGCAGAGAGGATTGCGGGACGATTCGATCGGGATTATTGGCGGTATTGTGTTGAAGGAGTGTGTTCGAGTGTCAGACCGCTTTGGGCGTTGACAAAAGGTGAATGTAATGAACGAATGATCCTCCCTTGATAAACAAAATCCAACCCGTTTCTTGCAGTCGATTCGCGACGGTAGACAGGAAGGGTGGCAACCGGGGGGTAACAGCCGGGATTCGAGATGCGGTGTTGCAAATTTTGACACGCGAAGCTCGAGAGGCGGCAGTGGAAAGGAGCCGTCGGCAGCCGTTTCGGAGAGACGTTCGAGTCAACTTACACAATTAATGTGGTAAGCGACAGCGAAGTGGTTGAAATATGAGTCGGACAAGGGCGGAATTGTTGCACGCGCTTATTCGCTGGGACCCTGCTCAGTTTGATGGTCAGGCCTAGTCCGGTCCGGTCAGCCGCGTCGCAGAGGGATCGTCGAGGACAGGCAGCGCAGAAGGCGTGACAGCACGACAAGGGGGCAAAAAGATGAAGCTGAAGTCCAGCCGCGGCGCGATAGCCGTGGGAGTTTTGGGATTGCGAAAAGGGCGGGAAAACGGACGGGATGTCAGGGCCAAAGTGCGGTCCTCCGGATTGGTGCTGGAACTGGCGACGACGTAACTTTTTTAGGGGCCCAAGCCTTTATGACAGGCGTGGTCTGGGTGTGGTGGTAGAGGGGGGGGCTTGCCAGGGCGAAGGGAGTCTCTTCAAAGAAAGAAAATTATGGAACAAAAAATCTCCTGGGCCGGCGCAAGGGTGCGCCGTGCCAACGACAAGGGAGCCATTGGCACCAGGCAAGCAAACAGGGGTTCACCATTCTCAAACGACAAGGCAGGGCCAGAAAAGACATGGGACGAATGCAGTGGCTGTTGAAAGAAATACGGCATGGGCCTCAACTTACCAAGGTGGGCTTTGCGGCTCGCTGATATAATATTATGATCTGTGCGCGCCAGCTGGAGGTTTGCTTGCTTGCTCTGTGCGTCGCCTAGATCGATGGGAAGGGGGCAAAAAAATGGTCGCCGCGGCAGATCGTAGTGGTGTGACTGGCTTTTTTTCACCTCGAGCGCTGGCTGTCCGGTTTGCTGGTAGTAGTAGTATAGTAGTACTACACGTACTCGGAGTAGCGCAGAGGGGAGAGGAGCTGTTATGACCACAAGAAGGTCTGGGACAAGGAGGGGACGAGAAAATCGCCGGCAGCAGTTTAATATAACGGCAGACACCAACAAATCGGCGATGCAAGGCTGACGGGGGTGAGCACAAGTACCTATCCTATCGCACTCCGTACGTTGTGAGCAGAATCGAAATAGCATCTGGATGAAAAGAAATGATCCTTGAATTGAAACGAACCCACGGGCGGGTGAGTACGCATCCTTGCCCCATCGGTACTTGGATACAGAGGTACCGGGCTCGGGACTTGGGCGAGAGCGACAAGTATCTTTGCACAGTGCGTCACAGTACTCAGTACTCCCACCTGACAGCCGGGAGCTCTAATGCATATCGTGCCTAGCACGAAGAAGTAGATGATGCAGCGCAGCGCTAGAGATGCTACCTCGAAAATGCTCTAGAAATTGGTCATCGTCCTGGTACTTACTCGTAATACCTACCTCCGTACTCCGTAATACATGCTGACGCTCGCAGGTTGCACCCGGACAAAACTCTCCACTGGTCTGCGCTAATACGAACAAAAAGTCCACTTGATGCTCCGTAGGCGCATCAAAAACGGACGGTGCAACAGTGATTGATCGATATGATGACCCAGAAAATACAGATGCAAGGAACACACACTCGTACGCACATGGTCATGCGCGCATTTGCTTCCATTGTGCCTTGTACTTGGCACTAGTAGTAGTACTACTCCGTACACTCCGTAAACCCCCCGGGATTACCTAAACAGCAAACGGCTGATAGGCCCGCAATTTGCGTGCCAGTGGATGATGTATTATGCACTGCGCCATCCTTTTGAGGCATCGTAATACTACTACTCCTACTACTCCTACTACTGCTACATCATCCCACTACATCCCACACTTGTTTTCTCCGCAATGCTACGGAGTAATAATGCCTCCCCCAAGAAGCCCTGGACAGTGGAAGGTTTTGCGACTCCATTTTATTAGTCTCCTTCAGGCTACCCGCGAGTTACGGACAGCACCCCCCGGGTCAGCTTAGGTCTGACTGGCCTAACCCAGCTTGCCAGCCTTCTGCATAAAGGTTACCTAGTGCTCGCAGGTGGATCAAGCAAATCAAAATGGACAGCAATCATCGGATGAATAGCTGTTGGCTTGCAAATAGACAAGACAGCTTTGAGCACTGAGGAGACTGCGAGGACGGGCCCGACTGGTTCCCGACAAACGCCAGCAGCTGGCGTGTGCTGTGATATTCCCCGGTCGAGCATCACTGGGGTAGGTGAATAATTACATTATTATCCGTGCTAGCAGTACTTCGTATTGCCTAGTACTTCGTCCTTTTGCAGCATGATGATGATGCAAAAGGGTTAGGGATGTGCAACTCCGGCTCCAGGATAACGGCAGATCTGCCCGGCACCAGAGCGAGACGCCAGAGCCAGAACAGAGCCCTTCCTCAAAGCCCGGAAGCCAACTCCCAGCCTCATGATCCTTGTCAATTCAGCGTATGGAGGTCTTGACTTTTTCTTGTGGATACGCGTCTACCTGCCGCCCAGTTCGTCAGAGATATGTATGTACCACTACTCGTACAGCGTTGGAAAAGATAAATTGCCAAGCACCATTGTCCACTGTAACGGGCGTTGTGCTGCTCGCGTCCATTTCCCATCATGTGCGCGATGACAGACAACGGCACGATCAACAAGGTCTCGGCCTGTGCGCGACGATCACCCGCCAATAGAAGCAGCTTTAAACATTCTCTTGTTTGTTTGCCCGCAGGTACTTCGTAATTGTCCCCCGTCTGAGCAGGCCCAACAATAAGCACAAACGATGTACAGGGGACTGATGTAATAATCCGAATGGCTGTTAGCCGCAATGATTTGGGGGTTAGAGAGAAAAAAAGGAGAGGAAAAAAAGTGGCAACATATTACGAGTACAAGGGCGTCTTCTAAAGACAACGGCGGCTGGGGATGATTTTAAGATAGGTGTGCATGCATAGAGTGAAGGGAGAAGTATACGCGAGTACTCCGTCCTCGTAGTCCTTTTGTGCTTCTGGCCACGTGGTTTATGATGGCTCATGCATTCCTGCAACGGCTTGGTTTCAACTGTGCTGCTGGATATAGATGTGGCGAGGCCACTTTGGACGTTTCATCACCACGTTCAGGCGTTGGTGTCACATCCATCAGAATTCCTTCATAACATGGGATTGATGAACAAGACCCCATGGAATCTGCTAGTACAGAGTACGAGTACTACAAGCAGAATGGCCAGCGTGTGTATAGACTCGCAAGCACTGTGCCGGATACAGCCTCAACTCCCGGATCGTCACGGGGGGATACCTGGGTCGGGTAGTGCCATCCTGGCCACCACGCCGTCACATCGTCATTACCACCAGTCCGCTTGGGATGAACAACAGCATACTGGCTGGGCACTAGTGGTGTGATCCATTCTCCATACTACTAACTGCACTGGTAAGTCTATGGAGTACGGAGTAGTATTAGTGTTGATGTATGTACTAGTACCTACATTCATTCTCTGGCCTTGTGAGTTGACCTGATCTAGCCGTAAGGTCGGCGCTGACAACGGTGGCTTTGTGCGCTTCACCGGCTTTCTCAGTCCCCAATTAGCTGTCAAAAGCATTGAGTGACACACAAACGCTGATTGAGGCTGTTGTCTTTTGTCCTCGTTATTGCTGCCAACGCCAACAAGGGTGGTGGTGATTTTGTTTTGTTCTTTTGTCACAGAGTCAGTCTCTAATACATCCTCGTAGCAGTTGCTACCTAGTAGTATGTAGTACTAGTTGCTGGTTGGCTCTGGAGACGCCTATGGCCCGTGCGCAGTCGGAAATGAGCCTAGCTGCTCCTGGTAGGCTTCTGGAAATTCTTTTCCCGCTTGCGGATTATCATGTGCTCCACTGCTCCCTCATGCCCTTGTCCTCGAACAAGCATCCTGACAGGGACTATCCCTCCTGGAGCCAGCCTCTTCCAACCGCACTGTCCACGCCTCAATGCACTTTCCCGTTGGTTTAAGCATTGTTCTCAACGACTTCGAGAAGTCTGAGCCTGGACCACCATCCCATCCCATGCTCGAACTCCGCCTTCCCTGGCGTGTAGTACACCCCTTGCTCCCGGGTCAGTACTACCGGTGTGAGAGCTTGGGTATTAGATGAGCTTCATTTTTTTTTTGCTTCATACGAAGTACTTTGGGGCGGTAATACTACGGGGCTTGTACTAGCAGTGTATGATCGGCTGCTGGCTTCCGCGATCCATCGACCGTCCATACGATGACGATAGACCACCAGGGTACGCACGCCCCTTTCTTTGGTTTTATCCCTCTGGCATGCACGTGCTCAACATACATACACATTTTCTGCATCGTTTTTCATGCGTCAATGCTCACGGCTTCTGCTGTTCAATCTCGATATCCAAGGTTGTTGCAAAAGGACACTTATCTAGATATACACAATGGATGGGTGACTGGTCGCAACAAACCAACAACCTACCTATGCAAGGCAGTCTTATGACTCGACGATCGCCAACTCAACTAGGAGTTCTCCGTACCTACGGCGATACCGTCCGTACTCGCATTTTGGTTTCGAGCAAAGTCGCCCTTTTCCGTATTACTTACTACTATGTATCTTTGGTTCGGGAAGTTAGCAACACGCCCCATGTACATGCAAACACGCCCGTCCAACACGGTGCGTTTCAGGCCCATCAACTTGGCCGCAGTCATATGGAACGGAACCTTCCAGTCAATAATGCAGCCAAGTCACCTCTTCGCCATTGTTCTCTCTTCCCGACGTCTCAATGGCCCACCGTTTACAATTAGCCATTTATTTGCTTTTTTTATTGACCATCGTCTCTTTTTGCAAGACCAGCCTTCCGGGTGGTGTCCTCGGTACTGGCGGAGTATAATTTTCCGCATCAGGATCCGAGGAGCCGCCGACGTATTATCTATCAGCCTTGTCGGCTGTCAAAATGAGCCGTATTACCGTCGTGAGAGATTAGACAAGTGAAAACAAGCGATAGCATGCGATACTCGTACCCCCGAACCACGTTCGCAGGTCGGTCTGCATAATGGTGTGTGGGCAGGCTTGATTTGACGGATGAGGATCGAAGATGCTCGCTCGCCTTCCTGCGAGGCCACACACCTTGCAGGCAAACATCATGCACGCCGAGTCCTGGGACCCAAGCCACCCAACAGGACTCGCTACCATCCATCAATCGCTGGCCGGACCGTGAAACTCGGACCAGGCGCCCGTGGTTTCGGCCAATCTAACCCAAAAAATGCTTTGTTACACGGAAAGGAGCTTGGGGCGAGTGATCAGAATCGCATATACAATCGCATCGGGCTGGCCATTGCGTCCGGCTGTTGTTATTGTCGATCGGGACCGAGATTTCCTCGCATGCATGCGTGTCATCAGATTCGGACGCTGGCTCAATCGCTTGATGAAACACCCAGGCATTGAACCAACACCAAAGTTGAGAGCAAAAAGTTTGCGCAACTCCAGCTGGCCACAGGACCAGAGTTGATCAATACTACTCCGTACCACAAAAATACGGTCCATTTCATTGATACCCTATTCCGTCGTGTGCATCCAAATAATCGGCACCCAATCAGATGCGCGCATTTCCACCCTGCCATCACCTGAACTGCGGCCGCTACGCATCCTTCTTTGTTCAGGGTTCGAGCCTGGGTCACCGGCAACTCCGTGCACCCCCGCGCCGGTCGGAATGCGAAGAACATACGGAGTACATTCCTAAGACCGCATATTGTTTCACCAAGTACGCTCTGTCCGGTGATGCTGCCGGGCCGGAAGCTCCTGGAACGCCGTCTTCCCTCGTGGCAGAGATGGACGTGCGTGCAAGGTACACTGTACAGCTATTGAAATATTATTGAAGCCTTGACAGTCCACCATCTCGTCGAAACAAACCCATGCATGGGCTGGCATTATGACGATCGGATCAGCACCGTAGGTTTTGCAACCTATCATGCTTATGTATGCTTACTATTCTCAGCCTCAACTAACTTGTGGGGACGACGGAGTACTCGTACTCCGTAGTGGTACTACTAATCAACAACATTCATGGATCCAACCTGTCGGTAAGTGTTCAGACCAGGATCGTTATCTTTTACGATTAGTAGTACTCCGTAGTATTCCCCGTACATCGGAGAAAATGTCACCATGTTTGGCCCAACAGCCACCAGCTGACCTTGTTGGCTGCCACATTCTGTACGGAGTATTACTGCTGCAGTAGATATGGTGTAGTGGGTACGGAGAAGTGGGTTGGACAAATGCAAATAGGGCATTCCATGACCATATACGGAGTACTCGTCCTGCCTTGTTTGCTTTGCTTTGCTTTGCTCTGAAGCTGAATGCGTCTGCCAACAACACCAGACTTGAAAAATAATAATAGAAACTACTCGTACGGAGGGCTGGTAGTACATAGTGCTAATTAAATCCAAGTTTGCTACTCTCTGGAATAGGCTAAGTTTATCTACCTAGTACACAGTTGTTGGGTTCGACATCGGACTCGGCTATTCTGGCAAATGGGGGGTGGGCACCTTAATGGACATCCACCTACCTGGTATGTAGCTATACTCCGTGGTATGTTGTTGGTTGCTGGCAAAGAAACTTGGGAGAGATCATGACTCGGAGAGATGCGGTCCAAAAAGAAGTTTGAATCAAGACATTGTTGGCCACGTGGATTGTTGCCTCGTGGCCAACAACAACCGGTGAGATGTACTCCGTAAATGTGAATGAAATGTGCCCGCATGGAAATGGGTTTGCTTACCCTGTAGGATTGATGTTGATTGATGGTGGCGTTGCGATTTCAACATGCATCAAAATACCCTGTATATGGTAGACACTTTATATAGGTACGTCGATATCTACTTTTTAGTATTGGTAAATGATATGAATCGCTTTTCCCCCAACCATTTAGTGTTTTTTTTGTAGTCACTATGATGGTAGAGTATAATTTCTTTCGTGGAATCATTTCATTTCATATCATCATCACTCATCTAAACACCCCAGCTCTCTTGACCAACAACAACAATCAACCCCTTACAACCAAAATCAGCGTCGCAAATTGCCATAAACCCCCATCGACAAGACCGGGGCTTTCTTGCTCAACACCCATGAATTCTACATATGAAAAGAAGAACCCCCCCCCCTAGAATGAGAATGAGTTGTGATCCACAAAACATAAAGCATAAACACACGCCTAGACAATATTCACCACCGGAGTTGGCCCCTTTCCATCCCTAGCGTACCATCAACCACATTCTTATCCGCAAACGGATCATCGTCCTCATCCTCTTCGTCCTCGTCCGTCGGCTCGGAATCCTGTCTAACTGGCACCGGGCGCGGGGGGGATGAAATGCTCGGCTTCTTGGAAGGCCGGGGCGGTGCCGGTGCTGGGGCCGCAGCCTGCTTCGGCGAGGAGTTGAGGCTCAGACCTGAGAGGTCCAGGTGGTGGTCTGCGGCCCGGGTTGGAGAGGTGGTTTTGGAGGCAGCCAATTCTTCTTTGCCTTTCATGGCGGCCACTGATTGGCATATTTGGTTAGTTTGGGGACGTACAAAGATGGAAGAGGAGGAGAACTTACTCCGGTAGAGGTGAGCTTGTTCAGCAAGTTCATCGTCGGAATCACTGTCGGCGTCGACGGACTGGTCCAGTTGCTCAAAGGTCATGAGGGCGTGGACCAACTCGTCGTTGGCGTGGAGTAAGGGGCCAAGCCACTGCTCATGATCGACGTAATTGATCTGATGCCCGTTGTTAGTCAAATGGATTGTCACTTACGACATCTCATCCCTCTCTGTCCAAGTAGATGACATACATATCGGTGAACTCTCCGACGGAGCTGCTTGCAAGTCTCAAACCGCTCCACGGCCAGGTTATTCTCCGAAATACGCTCCCTCTCGCGGTTGATCGTCTGCAGCACATTGAGAAGATTTGTCGCTGCGAGAGAGGACTCGGCGATGACGGATTTCATCTGCTCCTTTTCGGCCTCGAGGTTGAACGGCTTCCTCTTGCCGCTCCTGGATTTGCTCTTCTTCTTCCCCTTATCAGAGCTGGAACTGCTGAACAGCGATCCAGACGAAGGCTTAAAGGAGTCAACCACGGATGGGCCGCGGCTATGAGATCCATGATGGCCAGTTGACGACGATGGCCCGGCAGGAGGCGAGGATGGCTCGTCGTCATCCTCATCGCCGCCGAATGGGTTTTCCGTCTCCTTGAGAACCTTGGACCTCTCTTGTGTGACGGTGACTTTCCTTTTTGGCAGCTCCCTATGCAGTCGCGCAATACGCTCCAGACCAGGCTTATTACCGTACTGTGCCCAGCTGCTGAAAAGCTCCCTGCACTTCTTCCTGACCTCCGGATCAGACAATTCCGATGTGCCGCACACGCGCAGCCTCTCGAGGAGCGGTTCATCGGCAAAGGCGCGCTGGAACCGTGGGCCGGCGTTCTGGATCAGCCCATCGAGGAGGACCAGTGCGCGGATCTGGCGGTGCACATTGCCGTACTTGAGCTTCTTCCGGATGGCGCGGGCGGCCTCGCTGGGGCCGGAGGCTTGGAGGGTGATGACCTCGACCAGGTCAGGAATGCCGCTGAGGTCTTCTTCATCGTAGGCCTCTGAGGTGAGGTTCTCGATGGTGACCGTGACGGCTGAGTAAGGTTTCTTCTGAGATGGCGTTAGCGACTGACTTGATGGGCGTAGAATAAGAAACGGAGATGAGTTATCGAGAGTGAAATATCCAGTTGATGAGAGGTGACGCTGAACATGACAGATAGCCCGGAGAGATTTGGAATCGGGGGCTGCACTGCCATCGTACCTGTTGGAACATGCTGGGCGCTCACGGATTGTTCAGCTGTATGTGAATGCGAGACATATGAAGAAGCTCCCCGGGTCGCTCTTTGTGCGCGTTGCGATAGCTATCTCCTCGGTGTGGATTTGAGGCCAACTGTCGGAGCCAGGATTCCAAATGTATGTACGAGTATGTATGTAAGCCCAATGAGCCCCTCGCGTGACGACGACCTAAGCAGCCAAAGGGTCGAATGAGGCAGCTTCTGCGCAAGGTGAGCGACACTAAAGGTGCAAACAACCTGGTCTCCTTTTTACTGTTCAAAGTCGTGATTTATATAGTTACTGCTTTTCAAAAGTCGACGTGGGCTGACGATCGTTGTCTGATGTTGCGACTTGGACGCGGGGGTGTGCTGGGCGCATACGCATATAGTGGGGAGGAGGGGCTGTGAGAGAATGTGACGTCGCGGGAGCGTTCTCCGATCAATGCGATAAAGCCGCACAGCTCCTTAATACTGCTATCACACGGCTCACGATATCACACAGATCACGAAAGTGGGTGGCACAGCGTTAAAGTTGTAACCGCTTACGCTTAGCCTACCACCTCTGCAATAAAAATATTCTTATATCTCGTATGTAAGAGAGAAAACCAATGACACCTGTCCTGATGCTAATTCCTCATGCTCTCATCTCATCAATACCAGAATCCCCTTCTATTCTCTAGGGTCATTCCATTTCTATCATTTGCATTGCGATGCCGGCTTTGAAAACTGCAAGATAAGAATGAAAAGAAAAGCAGTCATCAACCCATCATCTATAGTTATTTACGCCACGCCCAGTCCCAACAACACCAGATTTGCAACATTCATGATCGTAATGAGCAGCCAAATGAGAGCAGAGATAATGATCACGATCCATCCGTTGGACATGTCAACGCCCGGCTGGCTAAGCGGATAGCCATCCTCATCTGACTCGTGCTGGAACCGTGCCATGCCTGGCTGCACTGTCATGTACTTGGCCCTTGCCGTGAAGTAAATAAGCGGGAGTGTGACAAACGGCAGCACAGTGCTGAGTATGACCTGAGAGGCTGTCAAGGCAGTGTCAAGACCCTTCTGCCCGACCGCGCCGGCAATGACGATGGCTGGCAAGATGCTGATGGAGCGGGTGATGAGTCGCCGCAGCCAGGGCCTGATCTTCCACCGAAGAGCACCCTCGCTGAGCATTTGGCCGGCAATGGTGCAGATAATGCCCGCCGAGACACCGGACAGCAGCAGCGCCAATGCGAAGACGAGGCCCGCAGCCGGAGCGATGGTCTGGGACAGCAAGTCGTGAATGCCGAAAATATCTGAAGTAAGGGCGTCGGCGTTACCGTATAGCGATGCGCCGGCAACGATGAGGATGGCGGAGTTGACAAAGAGGGCGAACGTGAAGAGTGATACGGACAGCTCCGTGATTGAGTACTTGAGCGAATGCTTCATGGCGGCGAGAGACGGGATATAGATAGCCTTATCAAAATCACCATCAATGGTCGACGACGCTGCCGATGTGGGCTGCTGCGGTAAGAGACCGTTTCTCGCGTCATATTCTTTCAGGCGAGGCTGGACGATGCCAGACCCGAGGTACAAGCTGTGAGGCATGACGGTAGCGCCGAGGATACCACATGCCTGGTACAGACTGCATTTTTCTCGTTAGCTAAATGGTTCCTCTCACTGCAAAGTTGAAAGTCCGAGAAAGCCTCACCCTTGGGATTCGATAATTGCGCTGGATGGAAGATAGCCCTTGAAGACCTCTCCGACACTAGTCTCCTGAATCAGAGATAGTTGAATACAGAAGCAAATAACGACGCCGAGGACCAAGAGCACGACGAAGAACTCAAACGCTCGAAGTCCCCTCATATCACCCTCTGGTCGGTAGAAGATCAGGAGAAACATGACGTCGACGATAGAAATAGCACAGCCAGCAACCAAGGGCAATTTTGGGATCAGGAGGTTCAGGGCAATAGCCGTGCCGATGACCTGAACGGATCGTTAGCGAGAGATTCTTAACCATGGGCGCTTCTGCCTATCCTACCTCTGCCAGATCAGTTGCGATGATGGCAACTTCAGCTAGCGCGTAGAGAAAGTAGTTCAGCCATCGCGGCAGATACACACGACATGCTGTCGCGAGGTCCATGCCGGTGATGGTGCCCAGTCGGATGGCAAGACTCTGCAACACAATGGCGAAGAGGTTGCTGAGCAAGACAATGAACAAGAGCTTGAAGCGATATGATGCTCCGGCCGCAATGTCAGTGGCGTAGTTTCCAGGATCAACTGCATGCAGCACCGTTAGTTTCTCTGAGCTCCTCTCTCACCGAGCTGTTCAAAATCAGAACAGAACTCACTGTAAGCCACGGAAATCATGAAGCCCGGGCCGATAAATTTCGCATACGTGAGAAACGTAGTCCTGATCTTCCTCCACGACATCCCTTGCGCAGCCGGGAGACGTGTCCCTGACGGCGCAATAGAACCCGCATCATCACCACTTGCTGCCGCAGGAGCGATAGTGACACCAATATCCTTGTTTTCGACATTGGCCATGTTGAAGTCGACACCAGTTGATCGCCGGACAATTGAGTCATTGAGAGCGTCACCGCCACCGCCAGCAGCGGCGGCAGAACCAGACGTGCCCTTCGAGTCCATAGCAACGGATTATGGGTTGAATGTTGAAACCTCGTCGTTCCGTTCTTCTCCTCCTATCGGGACTGGTGCTTATCCATGAGTCAGATTCATCCAAGCGGCGGGGAACTGTCTCGAGGTTTTTAAATAGAAAACCGGCGATACAGCGATAAACGAACGTGGGGAGGGAACTTTTGCGGGGCGTCTGATGATTTATGTGAGAGGGATAGAGGGAGAAAAAAAGCGAGGATGCGGACGGTGGTGGATGACCGAAACGCCCGGCACCCAAAACTCGTGTGTCCGTTCACCGGAAGCTGCTTGGCCCGTCTTAGCCCGTCTTCGCATCCGGCAGAAACGTATGGCCGGCTAGGAAAATAGTGTAAATTGTTTCTTTTATCGGGCTAGTACAAAGTAGAATGTGCTATTATTACTTTTTTGCTGCTACGGAACACGGAGTACGAGTACGGAGTACTTTGCCGTAAATTCTATCACGAGACCGTTTCAGTAACGGCTCTCGGAGAAGAGAGGGCTGGAGCCGGATTTCCCCGGACCTGGAACGGCCATTCCTCTCTTGGACTCAACTACGAAGTACATACCGTCACTTGCATACTGGGTATCTGCACGAAGTACAAAGTACGAACATTTCCCTGTCATCCCATTATCAATCTACGGGTGTAGTTCTCTGGGGAAATGAGGATGACGTGTTGCTGTGGATGTAGAAAAACCATATGCTGAGGCAGTGCACATTCTCGTATGTTCGTATCAAGCAGGCTCTGTCATATGTCCGCATAGATCACTAATACCTCCCTCAATCTAAAGACGGACTTGCTCCTCCGTTTCTATAAGAAAGAACCCTGACGGCTTCCTCACCGAATCATGAAACAAGGCTTCGTCAACCAACTCCTTTGTCGTTTATATTCACTTACTAATTCCCCGTACGAGGTACTAGTTGCTCCAAAAACCATCAACGAAACGAAAATACGATTTATTGTGTGACAACTCTCCTCCCCGGTCAGTGGTATATGTGGAATTCCCAACCTTCCTTTTTTAAACCGGTCCCGTTGAGTCTGTTGAAAGACTTCCCACCAAACGCCATGCGAGATAATATCATGCACCAGCTCTATCAAACCCCTCTCATCAATACATACCCATCCCACAGTATGTATCTATTCTAAGATACAATCCTCAAATCTCCAATCAGGTGCGGTGCGGGAAATTACTTCTGCTTCTTGCCTGACTCGGCCGCCTGCCTTTCGCGCTCCCGCTTGGCATAAATACCGGCTGTAAACGGATCCTCAAAGCGCAGCGCAACGATATACACGATCAAAACCTCGACCGTCAAGAGGACGCCGGCCGGCTTGCCAAACGCCAGAGCGGTACCAAGGAAGCTCATCGTCGAGCCCCAGTACATCGGCGCCGAGGTGACATTGAAGGGGAAGCCCGTCACCATTTCGTCCATCAAGATGCCAAAGTAGTCGCCCAAGAAAGTGCCAGTGACGCCCAGCGCCCATGTCGACGAGATGACCAAGATGTTGCCGAAGATGAATAGCGCGTAGCCTGCAGCTTGCGAGTACACCGTCGTTAGGAGCGGGTGCGATGGCTGCTCGCTGAGGGCGGCCTTGAAGAGCCAATCTCGGATGAGGCCGATGGAGAAGATGGTAGCGGCGAGGGCATAACAGGCAGTATAGGGCTTTCCGCCAAACAGCTTTGTCAGGATCTTGTTGTGGTATTCTATAGTGGAGCTCAAGGATTAGCTGCTGTGACGTCGAGATCACAAAATCGTTGGGAGGGGGGCTATAGCGAACCCTGGCGAGCGACGATGCTATAGCAAGAGTGTTAGCGATTGTGTACAGAGAATGATATAGATACGAGATAGATATCAATAATAATTACTTACTTCCAGAACAAGGGGTTGAAAGCAATTGAGCACGCCGAGACTGTTTGGATGACACAATCACCGATTAGATACTACTCCATGCGTTTTCACATGCTTGGGGGGGAGGGAGCTTTGGCCACTAACCCAACAAGCTCTGCTTGTCGAAATCGACATAGCTGGCGAGATCGCTAACAAAAGGCAATGCCATGGCGACTGAGGTTCTAGCCGAGACTTCTTCAACGGACAAACAAGAAGCGGAATTGGCAAAGAAATCGAGGCGATGAGACAGCTAAAGAAGGAATTGGATGAGCGAAGTTGAAGTTGCCAAGTCAGCCGGTTCTAGCGGTTCTAGGGAGCACAATAGCCAAATAGCGTCATTCCATTCGCTTCTCAAGGTGGGCATTCAACGGATGCGGGGAGTCGTCATTGGTCGCGTGCAGCCACCTGGACTTTGAAGAGGGTCCCTCAACAGAAATGGATCTCTCCGCCAAAAGCCGAAGCATTCACATGCTCGAAGCTGCGATAACGGGTCTATACGGAGTAGTAATAATACAGCCAGGACCAAGATACACGCTACGCTGTACAGCGGGTTTTAAAGTCCCCACTGGCGCCAGTGAGCAGCCTGTACTCCGTACTCCGTACGAAGTACTCCGTAGGTATCAGAACATGATTCTATTAATGTGCACCCAAGGTATCGTTATCATCAAGCCAACCAGACCATCTTGGTGGTGGCTATCTCTACCAATCCCCAACGCCTGAAAACGCCGTCCCTCATGCCCGCTATCGACGATTCCTCGTCTTCTTTCCTGCCGTTACCGTATCTTCTTCTTCCTCATCCTGTCCCTTCTTGAGATCCTCCGCCAAGCCCCATTCCTCCTTATCATACCAGTCCTCGCCATCTGACATGTCTCGGTTGGGGCCGCAGTGAGCCTCTGCCTTGGCCCAGTGCAAGACATCCTTGCGAAGCCGCTCAGCCTTGAGCAACCCCAGGTGCAGCCTCGCAGCCCCGCGGCAGACCTCCTCTTGTTTTTGCACATACAAGGCAAGTAATCTTCTGATATCTTCCGCCTCACTCTCTGGTAAGCCCAGATTCCGATCTAGTTTTGCGCTTGATGGAGGCAAGAACATTGGGTGGATAAATAATTCTCCTAAAGCATCGAGCGCCGTCAGAGACACATGGTTGCTGGCTCTCTCTAAATCAGGCCGAGCATTGTTTGTTGGCTCGGGGTCGTGTCGCAGCTGTACATCTTCGCTTGGTGCTAAACTTCCTTTTGCACGTTTTGGCCTTGTGCTAGTGTTATCGTCCGGTGTTATTCGACTGGCAGCGTTTTTGGTTGTATTGCCATTCGGAGTTTTAGTATCGTGATGCTTGCCCTCGTCGATTTTGTCTGGTCCTTTGTCATCTGCCTCATCTGGTTCTGTCCTTCTGTCTTGGTTTGGAGGAGCATCGTTCTTGTCAGTCGAATCGGCATCGACCATGGACACATCCCCGTTTGCCAAGTTGTCTTCCTCGGCCTGGTGCGAATCATTTCCATCCCCCGTTATATTCCCTTTAATTTCAGCATTTTCCCCTCGGATCTCGCCATTTAATGTGGCCGGTGATGAGGTAATGTCGCCCGCTTTGGAAAGATTTTGGAGCTGACGAGCAGCGTGCTCGTCAGAATAGAAGTCGATGTCGTTGGAGCCGACCATTGTCTCGCAGGGCACCCAAGTGTTATCGCCGCATAAGGACGTCCACAAATGTCGGACTTGCCATAGTGATTGATTTTCCTTGTGCATTATTCCACAGCTTTGCGCGACCAGCTCTGTGAGTGTGTTGGAGGTGAAGGGCTTGGAGAGGACGGGATGCGACGGCAGTTCGGTCGATGCTGTTAATGGTGCAAGAATGTCTGCTGGGGTCAGTATCGCATATCTGGGGCGACTTCGGGGTCACACATACGTTCTAAGCGTATGTTGGCATAAGGATTCAGTTCGGAGGCCGAGACCATGGCGTCTTCGACACGGGTGTCATCGTCGTCGCTATCGAGCTCGTAGCCGTCATCGTCTAGGAGAGGAGGGTTACGATGGATGATAGATCTCCTAACACCAGCGTAGTCCACAGTCTAGTCAAGGTAAGCCGTCGCGCCTCGATAGGTTGGAGGTCACTCCGTGGAGGCTGAAGGGACATACTTCTTTGTAGGCGCCAGGTCCCGTGGTCGGCACCAATTGTCCCTTACGTGCGAAACGCGCTCGTTTCTTCAACTTGTGTCCACGATTGGTGTAGCTTTCGATCTCGGAATCAGAGTCGGATTCTGCAAGCGTGGAGGTCAGTGGGCGTGGATCAGCCAGTGGGTGTGCTTCCCAGAAGCGTACCGTATGCCCTTCTCTTGAAGGCCTTTTTCATGCCGGCGATCGTCTCGGCAAAAACGACCTGTTGCGACGCCATGGTTGGCGAGTCACAGGATTGACTGGCGACGGGCAGAGATGTAGGGGTTGAAGGACACAGCGCAGGTGAAGCGAGGAGAAGACGACGAGGGCAGGGTTTTCGAGGTTGATTCTGGTGGTCTGTACGTTTCGAAACAAGAGGCGTCGAAGAGGCAGACCTGTCAGTGCAGATCGCGATGCCTCTCGTTTGCGACGGAGAAACGAAACTGCTGGTTGTGTGCTGGAGGAGAGCAATTTTGCCCACTGTCGGCGAGGAGACCAGGCGACAGAAGCGCAGAAGCGCAGAGACAAGGCTGCTGTGCCCTGCCCACCTTTCCCCATAGCTCTTGTGGCCGAACTGCAATGGACCAATCATGAGCCGGATCACGGAGGTTCACTTTCGCCGATACCGCGGTCTTGAGCGCGGTGACGTAT
The DNA here is from genome assembly GCA_025331125.1 of Mycogone perniciosa. Taxonomy (NCBI): domain Eukaryota; kingdom Fungi; phylum Ascomycota; class Sordariomycetes; order Hypocreales; family Hypocreaceae; genus Mycogone; species Mycogone perniciosa. The sequence goes on from JAOALB010000015.1 coordinate 89,515, forward strand.
GGGTCTTAACGCCGTGCCGATGTTTAACCGCCCGACTTGAGAGACATGGGCTCCTGTGAGATGTCTCTTCCTCTTCTTTACCCTGTACTCACCTGTCGTGTAACCATGAAAAGCCCTGGAGCTTTGTTGAAGCTACCCCTCATGCTCACCGGAATGAGCCCCTCGCCGGCTAATTGCAGCGTGAGAAGCATAGCATTACGTGCAGCAACGAATCGTTGTCGAGATTGACGGTGGGTAAGCATGCAGCTCTTGCGTAGGGGTGGTATGTGCGTGGCACATACTGATAAGGTATTGATTGGGAGTTTAACATGCGGGTTCGAGTTCACCATTTATCCTTTGTTCCTTTCATCTTATAGGTCGAAATTTGGCTGAATATAGCAAGTCCTTGGTTCTCTGGCAATAGAGCTGTTGCTGATGTAAGGATGCATCACCAAGGCTTAAGAAGCGAAAGACAAATGGCCTTAGTTCTCGACCATTTCCGTAGCAAGGTTAAATTACAGGGTTGGTTTCGAGTGATGTTATCCTGCTGAATATAGCTAGGCGAAATAACGTGAGAATGTTAAACCTTTTCTTCTACCGTCGACTTATACCACAGCTCCGATTCGACAGGACTCCCGATTCCCTCTCTCGAGGAGTGTACAATATTAACGGAAAGACAAATGTCAATAAAGGGGTATGTAACCAACCAAACACCATGTTTCAGCAGCATCTCAGCCACAGCGGGCTGTGAAATGGCGCAGCGGATGCACTCCAACTCTGCTCCGTACGAAGTACAAAGAATTCAATTACATTTCCACAATGGCTATTGATTGGACACATAGTAATTATCTTGGCAATGATGGAGGGAGTTTAAAGTGGAAAAGGCGCGGCGTATTACTCCTTGGTTCACATATGGTCACCATGACACCACTTGAATCTCTGGCGTATAGAGGACGAAAACAAGTCACTTTCTGAAAGATATTTATGTCATGAGGTATAAATATTTATCATACATCAATCAAAATCTCAATGACACCGCCAATACGCCTGGTCTCGGAAGATTCTTAAGATGACAATCCTCCATTGACACCGTAGTCAAAGACACCAAAACACCTACAATCAGAATGTCCGGTCTTTTTTGTACGTCTTTTCACCAGATCCTCTGGATCTCCCAACTCGTCTTCCAAGGGCTGCCAGATCCCATCAATATAATAGGCCCAGTTGGCCACGCTACATTCGGCCCTACATCCTGGTACAAAATTGGCCAAGATGAAGACATCAAAGATGGGGCTGGGCGGCCAGAGGATTGAGATATTGCTTCCTTGGGACGAATTCCTCGTCAAGGTTGCTATCATCTCAGGGTATCAAGCGAAGGCATTGAACGATAATGTCAACGGCGCAGCGATGGAAATCGTGCTGGTGGTCGCGGGTTCATAGACATATAATTGCAATGGATAGTACATGGCACGATCGTTTCTGTAGCCAATATCAGAAGACATCGGTTATAATTGAATGCGAAGCAAACATATCTCTCTTGTCACGACAGTATTCGTATCAATAAAGTGAACCCTCCAGACATGAAAGCTCAAAACCCGACTTCGCAACGCCGCTCTCCAACGAAGCGTCTCAGCTCATCCTCCTCGGTCTGGTGGTCTAGTGGTATGATTCTCGCTTAGGGAATGCCTTCAAAAAGCACATAAACCCTACAGCTCATTTGCGAGAGGTCCCGGGTTCAATCCCCGGCCAGACCCGTCTTGAATAAGAGATGGAGTGAGTTGATTGCGAGGTTGACTTTTTGCACCTTTTTGCACCTTTGGAGTAATTTTTTTTCTGGGTCCGGTGTTCGGCCCGCCGCCCCACTGCTTGTTAATTAAATTCAACGCCCTGTCGCTTTTAGTCGGAGTTTGCTCGGCATTGTTGTTTGATTGGTTGTAGGACGATTGACGTTGCTGAACTTGCTCTGCCTCACGGCTCTCGGAGGAGTCTGTTGCCATGCTCATATTTGAGGCATCGTATAATGCAAGCAGGCCGGTTGCAGAGCTAGACGAGAGTGCAATTGAAGTGTTGGGAGAGCATGTCGCAAATGCTGCTGGGATTGGGTGGCACCAACACAGACCCGTCACCATGGTCTAGTCTCCACACCGCGAGAACTTCCCATGATACCGTCAAGATACACACGAAGTACCAGAGGATCTGGCTCTCAAAAGGCTGGTATATTCCATCATCGTGTTGGTACCGACGAATTTAAAACCACCATGAGACGTCACGTGTTGCAAAACCTTCGTAGACCTTCGCCCCGATCTTATTGAATGGCTGGCTAACGAGGTTGCGAACATATACAAGAGCAAGAACCAGTGAAACAATCCCGCCAATGTCGCGTGCCGTAAATCCCAGCTCGAGTTCCTGGAAATATGCCGCACATCGACCTATCAGGCCAAGAAGAATGTTGAGAGACACACTACTAAAGGCTTTGTAGAGTCCACGGGTCTCCTCGAGAGCTGAGTCGCACGTGGATTTTCTCCCAATGGCGATAAAAAAGCTAAAGAGAGATAAAGGAAACGTCCAGAAGGGGAAGGAGGCGTTGACTCCCAAACAGAGGAAGAAGAACTGTAATTGGGTCTTGTAAATGCTCTGGATAAAGAGTATAGCGTCCGATTGATAGCTAGGCTCGGGGAGGAACGGGTAAGCGATCACAGGGAGTATGCTCGCCGCAGCGAAAAAGAAGTGAGAACTGTAGACCATTGTTAGGCTTTTTGGCGTTGGGTGTTGTAACTTGAATTGTGATGGCACAGAGTACTTTGCTGAGAAAGTGGAATGTAAAGAACACAGTGCTCATATGTACTTGACATGGAGAGAAGAGTTTCATGATAGATAGAGTTGAAAAAGAAAGCGCAACCCTCGGGGCGAGATGTCTAACTTAACGTGAGCCACTGAGTTCTAGTACCCAACCCCACGCAGAAGCACGGTCAAGATTAATGATAAGTAGAGAGACCAAAGCAAAGAATCAGAATACCGAAATACAAGCGGTCTCGTTGCCCGATGTATGACTGAGGGCTAGAGCAGGTCCCCCGACGATCTGGAGCGATTTTTACCTCTCTATTTATTTAATGAAAGGCGTTTTAGTGACACTTGTCAGTGTAGACTTCCTAGTTTTCCCAACTGATAGCTAATAATAGCCATAGGCTATCTAGGTTAACAGCATTACTCTTTCATAGTTAAATGGCTACTCCTATTATTCTGCCAGCCTTCATGCTGAGGACCAGGGCCATGTGACCCTTTGATATGGTAAGGATCAACATTGAGAGTGGGTAGTCGTCATCTTGGCCTTTCAGTAATAGCCAAAGACCTTGTTAGCCGAATGCAAGGAAAAGGGGCGAGGCCGGAATACAGAACAATTCTAATTCCGACGCATTTTGCCTAACCGGCTATCTACGTCTACACTACCCCGTAGTGTTGCATCCCGGTGGCATTCAAGTTCAAGATTCGACCCACAGGGACCGGCGTACAAAGCCTTGGCTTAGGTAGCAACGATCGTCCCTTTGCGGAGAGAGATTGCGGGGTGCAGATGATCACTCATCCACTGAGTGGAATGTTTAATCGGCAAAGACGTTGGGAATCTGGGGAACAAACAAGAATCTGGAGAAGTTTTGAGGGTTCTTCACGGTTGAAGCCGGCCGCGGCACCGGCCAGCGTCGGCTATTCTGAGGTCTGCAGACCAAACGTCACGTACCGGGTCCCGGGAGTCCCGGAAAAGTGGGGCCCGGACTTGATGCGCACACTGGCACCCGGTTTCTCAACGGTGCTCGTAAGCTTAAATTTTTAATTTAGCCTGCTCGTATTATCGAAAGCCTCTGATGTGAGCCAAGATCTAAGCCTGTGTAGAGACAAGAGATAACTGCAGGCTTACCATCAGCCAGTTCCTCACCGCACTGAACAACAGGTTCGGCGTAATAGACCGAAACAGGCAGTATACATGGACCAAGTTAATTACCGCTCTCAGCGTGGAGTTACGCGGCGCCAACCAATCTTCAACTCCCCCCATCCATGCCCAGTGGATGCTGGTGGAGATGCTCGCGATGTCTGGCCAGCACGGATCAAGTCTGGAAGCTTTCCCTAATCATCATGTCCTGCTCCGCCTGTTCCCATCAGATTTTGCGCCAATTACCTAAAAGATCCATCACCAGTAGCTCCATTTCCATTATTAATAGCGGCTTGTCCTTTACGCCCTATATGTTGTCTAATGTACGCGATGGGGCACTGGGGCCAGCCTCGCTCGGCAGTTCTTGGCTTTCTATGCCCAGAACGAGAAGAACGAGGTGATACGGATGGATCCTTGACTGTCTGGTCCAGTGCTCCCTCCAACGAAATCCTGGAAAACTCTACCGTCCAAGCTTCCAATATGGATCAGAGACCATGTCATCCTGCTCAGCTTTGTTTCGGCGGGAGGGTCTGACTCAACGATCCCCGCCGTGCAGACTGGGCAAAGAAGATTCCCATCATTGCTACCCAGAGAGGTCCTCTTTATAAACTCGTGCGGCCCGCCCTCGTTCCTCGCGCCCTTCGATGTCTTGTTTTCTTCCAAAGGGCTTCTGGAAAACTTCTAGCCCGTATATCTGATCTTCCCGCGGACGGCATACGCTCGTATTCCGATCCTGCATTACCCGCTGCAGCCACACACTACGGAGTAATCCTGACCAAAGGAAAAAAAAAGAAATGTCCGGTCGGGCTAGTTCCGGCGAGACACCGCCGATGGCGGATGAAAAAGGCGGCTATGGGAACAAAGAAGCCGGCGCTGTTCAGGAACCCGGTGTTGTTACTGCAGCACACTCCAACGAGGTGTTTGCGAATACGTTCCAGGATGAGGACTTTTTGACGCGCAACGGCCTCAATTTGAAGTCGTTCCAGAAACGCTACTATGGACGGGGCTTAGTCGAGCTGGACCGGTCTATGAAGACCCGGCATCTGCAGATGATTGCTATCGGCGGCTCCATTGGTGCGGGTTTCTTTGTCGGTTCTGGTGGTGCATTGGCCAGAGGTGTAAGTGATCCTCGGATCCCCGAATGATTTCCTCAACATAGCGATAATTGCGGGTTGCTGACACTTTTTTAGGGACCTGCATCCATCTTGATCTGCTTCTGTATTGTTGGCTTCATGGTTTTCAACGTCGGTATGTAATCCAACACCTTGCCCTTGCAGCTTTCATACTGATATCGCCAGTCTTTGCTCTCGGTGAACTTGCTATTATGTATCCCATTTCCGGCGGCTTTTACACCTATGCAACCCGTTTCATCGACCCCTCGTTCGGTTTCGCTGTTGGCTGGAACTATCTCTTCTTATGGAGCGTCGTCTTGCCACTAGAGCTTACGGTTTGTTCGCTGGTTATACAGTACTGGAACGATCAGATCAACGTTGCCGTCTGGATTACCATCTTCCTTGTGGCAATCATCTTCATCAACATCTTCGGAAGCATCGGTTATGCCGAAGAGGAGTTTTGGTCTTCGCTTATCAAACTCGCAGCCTCGATCATTTTCATGATCATTTCTTTCGTGCTGGTCCTCGGTGGCGGTCCTTCCAGTGGTCGATACAACGAATACTGGGGAGCCCGCTACTGGAATGAACCTGGCGCATTCCGCAATGGATTCAGAGGCTTTTGCTCCGTCTTCGTCATCGCTGCTTTCTCCTTCACCGGCACTGAGCTTGTTGGTCTCGCTGCGGCCGAAAGTCGCAACCCAGTCAAATCGCTGCCCAGCTCCATCAAGCAAGTCTTCTGGCGTATTACTCTGTTCTACGTTCTTGGCCTCTTCTTTGTGGGGCTGCTGATTCCATCCGATGACCCCAGACTGCTCTCCAGCGTCGCTTATACGGATGTCAAGGCGTCTCCGTTCGTTCTGATTGGTCTTTATGCCGGTCTCAAGGGCTTCGATCACTTCATGAATGCCGTCATCTTGATTTCGGTTCTTTCTATCGGTGTCTCAAGCGTTTACGGTGGATCACGCACACTTACTGCATTGGCGCAACAGGGCTACGCCCCGAAGATCTTCACCTACATCGATCGCTCCGGCCGACCTTTGAACTCAGTTATTGTTCTGCTCCTTACAGGACCTCTCGCCTACGTCAACTTGAGTGCGTCGGGACCTGTTGTGTTTGACTGGCTCCAGGCTCTTTCTGGTCTTGCCGTCATTTTCTCGTGGGGTGCAATCTGCCTTGCGCACATCCGATTCCGCAAAGCATGGGCTTACCATGGCCACACCCTCGACGAGATCCCATTCAAGGCCATCTTGGGTGTTACCGGGTCTTGGATCGGATTGGGGCTGTGCGGTCTCGTCCTCGTCGCTCAGGTACGCCATGATTCTTACCAAATATTTCTAAATTATGCTAACATTTTGTTCTTAGTTCTTTACTGCCATTGCGCCGGCCGGCCAGACTGGACTCAACGATGTCGAAGGCTTCTTCAAAGCTTATCTTGCCTTCCCGATTGTCCTGGTCTTTTGGCTGTGCGGATACCTGTGGAAGCGAACGGGTTGGTTGAGCGTTGATCAGATCGATGTTGACACTGGCCGACGAGAGTTGGATTGGGACACTATTAACGAATACCGAGCGCGTGTGGCCAAGATGCCAGCGTGGCGACGTCTTATTGAGAAGATGTTCTAAGCTACCTCGTCTCAAGATTGGGTGTGTACTGGCTAGTCTCACTCTGACGTCCCCGTAATAGTAATGCAGCAGTTGTTATAGATGGAATTTATCAACTTTGGAGCAAAAATGCTCAGTTGAATTTGTCATTTGACTCTCTCATGCGATCGTGACGGCAAGAATGCCGATTATGGCACCCGAAAGTGCTCAGCATGTGAAATCGGAGTTATCATGTATCTATATTTGCATCCAGAGTTTGAATAGGGATACCATTCAAACTTTACCACCTCATTAGGCGTCTATATGTTGTTTCAACAGGACAAAATCGGCTGCTGTCCGGTTTACCTCTGAGAAACCGGCTCCGGCGACTGGCTTGCGGGGCAGACTCCTCCGGAGTGAGGGGCAATGCCATAGTCAACGCCAAGAACTTCCGAATCTGAAAGCCTTCTTGATCATCAATGTCTCTAGACGTAGCTGGCAACTGGTTTTATTTAACCTTGGCCGAATAAATACCCTGGATCATTCAAAATCTAACATGATGGCGCCAGATCAGTTACAGAACAACAAGACCATGCGGATCTTGCGAACAGCAGATGAGGGCAAATACGGTGTCCTTGCTGCTGTCGGGTATGATAATCCCAGATGTGAACCAAGAGAATTTATGACGTATTTATCAACTCGCAGATACAACCTCGAACAGATATTGGGCTTCGTCAAGGCAGCAGAGAGAAAGAGGTCTCCGCTCATCATCCAGATGTTCCCATGGGCCATCTCCTTCTCCAACGGCATTCTAGTTCACGCAGCAGCACAAGCAGCCCAGGAAGCGTCAGTTCCCATCTCTGTTCATCTTGACCACTGCCAGGACGAAGAAATGGTCAAGAGGGCCTGTGAATTGCCCTTTGATTCAATCATGGTTGACATGTCGCATCACTCCAAAGAGGAGAACTTAGCTAGGACAAAGGAGCTGGTTGCGTACTGCCATGCTCACGGAAAGGCGACGGAGGCAGAGCCTGGGAGGATTGAGGGTGGCGAAGATGGCATCTCGGACACGGCTGACTTGAGTGGCCTGATGACGACTGCCGAGGAAGCACAGCAGTTTGTAGATGTCGGCGTGGACCTTCTTGCTCTGGCTTTTGGGAATGTTCATGGTGAATATGGCCCACGGGGTATTGTCCTCGATTATGAAAGGTCGGTATCTCACTCTTCCACATTCCAACATCACTCCTCACGTAATAACGGGGAACGTGAATTTGCTAACTAGCCACCCAGACTTGATGAAGTAAACAATATCACCAAAGCCGGAGATGTCCTCATCGCGCTCCACGGAGTAACGAGATATTCCGACGCTCTTCTAAAACGTCTCATTGATGCTGGAGTTAGGAAAATAAACGTCAACAAGGACGTTTTGCAAGACTATTACAACCATATTGAGCAAAACATAAACAAGATGCCATTTACACAGCTCCTGGAAGAGGCTGTAGAGAAAGTGGCGGATGAGTTGGCTCGGCAGATGGATGCCGTGGGTTCCAGCGGTAAAGCATAATGCCAGTGCTATTGTTTCTAGACTCTTTATCAATGTGGTTGTATTATGTGTACTATTTTCATGTCAAGCTGGACCCATCACGACGCAGAGTTCATGTTTCAAGCGTATCACAATCCCACTCCCCCTGGATAACCAGATTACATTACGTACAATGTGTAAAGCCTTGCTTCACGGGTATTTACGTCCATCCACCATCAATCTTTATGCTCTGGTTCGTCACCCCCGCACTATCATCCGAAGCCAACCACATGGCCAACCTTGCCACCTCAACCGGCTGTATCAACCTCTTTATCGCCTGGCTTTTCAACACGAATGCCTTATACTCCGGTGTCAGCACAACCTCCCTCTCCCTCTCCGTCTCAATCGACCCAGGCATGATGCTATTCACCCTCACGCCCTTGGGCCCATACTCATGAGCCAATGTCCGCGTGAGTCCCACAACAGCCGCCTTGCTCGTCGTGTACGGCACCAATCCTGTCCCTGGCACCACCCAATTTATACTCCCCATATTCACTACTGAGGCATGCCCCGCCGCAGCAAGCAAGCCCGGCAGCAAGGCCTGCGTGAGGAAGAAATGATGCCTCAAATTCACCGCCACAGACTCATCCCACCACTCAGTCGTAATCTCTACCGTAGGCTTCACCATGCCCCTCGCAGCACTATTGATCAGGACGTCGATCCGCGGGTGGGAGGCAAGGATCTTGGCTGCTGTGGGCTTCAGCTCCTCGTCGATCTTGATTACGTCACAGTGGTAATAGATGGGCGTGTGCTTGACGCCGAGGGCTGCGACATTTTGGAGAATAGCAGAAGCAGCATCGTCCTCGACGTCGAGGAAGATGACCTGCGAGCCTTGAAGTGAGAATTGCTCAACCATGGAGGCGCCGATGCCTTGTGCGCCGCCAGTGAGGACGACGATGCGGTCGGCCAGGCTGGGGTAGCTGGCGAATTGCTTTTTGTCTTCTGCCATGATGGCCCTCTCAACGTGTGTTGTCTGAGGATAGATTTATCTTTGTCTGGTTTTGTGTGATCAAAAAGCCATAAGGACTTATATGGAAGATCTATTGAAAAGCATCATGTAAATGTCATTCTGCAGCAGGGGGTTGATATAATGGATTACCCCGCCCTACAGGTATGCCGAGAGTTGTACGAGTAACGTTACCATGTTTCCTGAAAGGGTAATTTTCTAGTTGTTGATACGTAAGTTTTGAGGTCCTATGCTGCCGTTTATACTTGGAGCGAAGTTCTACTCGTTTAGGAAAATCATGATTCTTCTCTCATATCCCCTCCGTTCTAAGTCTAGTGCAAGACGCATGAAACAACATGGGATTCATAGTCAAGGATTGAACGCGAAAAGTTCTTCTTGCAGCTTTTCTAGCTCATAGACTACACCCTACCAGGACTGTCCTTCTTCTGAGAACTCTCCTCACGACTCCGTCCCCCTTTCTTCATCTCCTTTTCACCACCCTTCCTCCGTATTGTTTTCTCATCCCCCATCGGCTTGCTAAACTCTTGATTCGCACCACTTGCATCTAGTGGATTCATCTCGGTCCCCACTCCCGCTGTTTCCCGCTCCGTCTCAGGGGCCGTCTTGTCCGGATTGAAGGCAGCATCCGCTTGCGCCGAGGCGTCGTCATCCCTCCCCGACTTTGTGTTCTCGTTGGATCCGGGCTTGAGCGTTTCGCGGCCTTGCGAGTCTTTGTAAGGGAGACGGAGAGGTGGTGCGATGTGGTAAGATCGGGTGACGGGTACAGATACCGCACGGGTGAGAGATCGGATGGTAGTAATAGATGGCATTGCGTCCTCCGAGTCTTGATGAATTAGATGCTTATTTGGGATTTCATTTACATACAGTTTATGGAAATTTTAGCAATTTCAAAATACAATCTGACTTTTTTGATTGCTCTGAAATGGTTGTTGAAGTCATGGTGACGTTGACTCTGCTTGATCAATTGATGTCATCAATCGGCCTGGGGAAAAGATCTACGAATGCACTTTTAATCTCCATAATATCGACATTGTGGTGATGTGTCTAAGCCGTTTCTGCCTGGACTCTATTATACACATTCTATCTCTTGGGCCTCTGGTATTACAACTTTGGAGGCAATGATGCACCTGGCCTAAAAGAGACTCGCACGGAGCGTTCAATACTAATATGTAGTATACGGAGTACTCCGGACAAGCGGTAGCTAAATAACTCCGTACTCCGCCCTCGGGATACCTTCGCTTGGCAGAATGCATTGAGGAATTTTCCACCAACCAACACGCCGGTCCCGGGTCGGATTCGCTGGTGTGCGAAGGACGGAGTATACGGAGTACGGAGTATAGTACGAGTATGTAGCAATAGTAGTAATAATGCACGGCATATATATCTATGCACCCACCCATGGCTATCGAGAAATGACGGTAGTGTTGGTTCGCCTGATTCTGGAATGCATGTTGACACCGATCGCCACGTGTTGTTGGACCTGGGGAAACCTGCAGCGGAATGTGATGGCAGCAAACATCGATGGCTTCCGCACTGGTGTTTCGGGGACACCGCCGGCAGATGAGATGTTTGCTAGCGGTATTTACGAGGTTGAGGCCAAGAGTGTTTCGATGTGGATCTTATCCATACCACCTCGTATACTGTATGAGTGCTACTCCGTACGCTCAAGTGACGGCTAACCGACATAACCGACACAGCCGGACGAAATGCAATGTACGGTGTGCTCCATCCATACCTCGTACGAGTATTACGCCGCATCTACATGTGCATCCAAGAGACTGATCGGGTCGCAGAGGTGGCCGCAGAGGTGGCCGCAAAGGTCATGGCTCAATTGACAGTTGCCCAGTTGGACCCTAGCCCCTATCCGAGTCACACGAGCTCTCCCCCAGACTTCTCAGCAGGATCAGATCTTTCCTATGTGAGCTAGGGTTGTGACCGATAGAGATGCTGCGCGAAAGGCAAGGCGATGAGGGATACTATCAGACCAACAAACGCCACCCCAAGCAGCAATTCTCGCTTCAGGTTTAGCCCTAAACAGCTTGGAATGTGAGTACGGTTTCCAAGGCTGATATCGACGCCGGGGTCGCCCGTTGGAGGAGGATACTCCATAGCGGTAAGGACCCTGCACGATCAGCTCGTTCCCAGACTTGGAATGATTCGTTCATCAGGATTATGAGTAGCATTGCTAGTGCCTCGTAGTAGCAGTGGTATTAGTGCTTCGTAGTGGTAGTATCTGTTGTTAATTACAAGTAAGCGTCCAACTTTATTAGGGTGTCCGTCCACCCCACTCTTACAACAGATTACTCTGCGGTGAGTCGGAGGTAAAGGACGAGTGGCAAATAGAGGACGAATCACTCTGTACGGAGTACTCCATAGACGCATACGAAGTAGTACATGGGAATGCGGGTAGGCAAATTTGACAAAAAATGAAACGGTCTTAATGGCGGACCGCGCCACGAAACGGCAGGTTTCCGACGGAGATATGGCGGCAACCGTCATCATTGATGCCACATGGCAAGCCATTGACGGCGTGGGAAAAGTGTCTCAAAGTGCAATTAGTGCGCGGAGAGCCTTTACTTACAGTACAGTGAAGTTGGTCATGTGCGTTTTCGTCTTTGCGTGCATCGTTGACTGCGTGGCTTACACGACCAACAAGCGGGAAGAGCTTCGAAGAGGGTGGTGAATTTGCGACGCACCGACGGTTACCTGCATCGTCGAGACTGTGGGGATAGCAATTGATAACTAATCGCTTTGTCAACCAAAAAGTAAAATTGGGCAAAAAAAAACAATAATAAGGGCGGCTCTGCAATCGCAAGGCCTGTTGCCGGCGCAAATCAGCGCCAAAGAGGCTTGATGGATGGCTTTCGGCTTCAGACCTGTGTCGTACTCCGTACTTCATAGTGGCCCTGTCCTTGTGTAGGGGATCGGCACGACACGTGGACTGGCAGGGATTTTGGGGCCAGACATGTTTCTTGGGATGTTTGAGATGCAGGGGACCGGTTAGCTTCGTTCAACTCTCCGAGACGAGACGGCAGTCTGAGCCTGAGTCTGAGCCTGGTCTGTGAATCTCTGCTAATACTACTCCTTGGCATCCGTATTATGTTGCAAAAGTGTCTGTTATTGTTATTGTTATTATAGAGTAGGACCGCATGATGCAGGTGTAGATGCAGATGCGGATGCAGATGCGGGTGCAGATAAACAGAAGAGTGAGCATTCCGTTCCGTGTGTGCTTCGTTAACCAGCCGCTTTTTGCAGCCCGCTCAATTCCGCCTTTTGGTCGTCAGAACAGCCCCGTTTACGTCCCGATTGGACACGATTTGTTTGGCTTGGACTATAGTAGAGTCATTGTGAGGTAAATACGGAGTAGTAGCACTACAGGAGAAACATGCTCAATCATTCATTTCACATTAAACAACGGCAGCTCAACAAGATGATGCATCACCTCTACTTTGTGCTCCTCCAGTCCTCCTCCAGCAGTAGTAGTACCAGTACGAGTAATATTAGTACTTACTACTCCGTATATCGGCACCTTATCACCGCATGTGCAACGATGGCATTCCCACCCAACCCGCTGGTTCACTAACAGCCATACCCATACTCGTACTTGTATGAAAGAGGTGCCCCCTCAGTCGATCAGTTGACGGTTCTCACACCCAAGTGCCACAGAGAATCCTTTTGCAGAAAGAAGGGAAGAGGGCTATTAATTAGAGCTCAAAGGTCTGCTCAAAGGTCTGCAGTTCAGTTGGTTTGGATGCGATAGCCGGCGGTCCCCCCCCCAATCCCACATGTTCACAAGCCACCAAAATCCACCGCCGCCATGACCTTTCCGGACTCGCCGCCATGGCGTGCACGAGCTGCCGTCTGAAGGCGAAATACTGCTACTACGAAGTACTCGTATGTACTACTAGCAATTGACTTCATCAGGGTAGTATCAGGGGTCATGGAATGCACAGTCTACGGGAGTCCGTCCGCAAGACATTCGAAGCTTCCCTTCCTTTCCATGCCACGGATCGAGATGACATGGTAGGGGGGAGTAAGAGCTTCCAGTGTCATTCTAGAACATCAGATTCAAGGCGAACAAGCATCCATTGGCAACGTGCTACTCGCAGTAGTTCGTCCAGGGGGTCCCCACCATCTGAACATCTCGTGGCGACCAGGGCCTCAAATCTCTCGTGCTCAGTACTCCATACATACTGCAACTTTATAAACCAGGGAAGAAGAGGAGAAGGAGTACGAGTAGTAGTGCCAGTAGTAGAATTACGAGTAATACCCCATACGGATATTACCTATCGTCCGAGTACTCTATACAGACTTGATATAGCACTTGTGAATTCCGACTATATACTTGTTGTTGCATCGATACTCGAGAGCTTGCGAGATTAGACCACACACATAAAACAGCACCCGCAGCTGCATCTCTTCATGTGCCTCTCGCGCCGATTCCCTGTTCAGTACTCCGTGCTCCGTATTAACACCGCCGCTTCTTCTAGATAATGTTCCTATTTTTGGACTCAAATCGCTCGCTCACTGCCAATGTCGCACCGATGAGGCACACACCGCTGTAGAGATTAGGCAGTAGGCCGATAATTACTGTCTTTGTATCTATCTGAGTCAAGTACTCGTAGCCGCACACACCTCTTTTCCGGCTTCTTGCGTCATTCCGCAGTCGTAGTACATGCTCGTATTTCCTGTGTACGGGTACTTTATGCTCTGCCCTTTTCTGTACGTACATTCTGGGAACCCAGGCAGTTCGTTGTTCTTGTTCTTGTTCTGTTCTTGTTCTTGTGCTGTGGTCCTTAGATCCCGGATCCCAGGTGTCAGAGCGCGCGGTTCACATGTGGTGGTAGGTACATACGAGTAGGCAAATAGGGTACTTCATGACACGACTAACGGAGATAGTTGTCCAAGGTTCCCTGAAACCCGCCCTAAAACCCCTGTCCTGTAGTACTACTCCAGTGCCTAGAAGCTGGAGCACCAGCCTGCTTCCTGCACCAAAATCCCCACTGCTGCTACTGGTTCGCTGCCCGTCTCCTGTTTTCCCACCTTTTCTTCATCCAACATCGACCTGTACTATTACGTCCGGGGTGTGTGTGAGAAGAGGGATCATCAACTATTACCTCGCTTCGTACGCCTGTCCTGTTCTGTCCTGTCCCTCTCGCACATTCTCTTCCTCTTCCTCTTCCTCTTCCATCTCCTTTTCTTCCTCCCTTCTACTATCCTTCTGGTATACTACTACTACTACTACTTCTACTACCCATTGCGCCCGTCTCCACCGCTGGCCCGGAACGCTGTGACGAGCACTCACACGTACGCCGATCCGGACACAAAACAGGACGACAATCACGAACGAACAGCGCCTCGCCTGATATACTCGTACTGCCGCCATCTTCAAACGGGAAACACGCCAGCCTATCCACCAGCTACTACTACTATTGCTACTACGACTACGGAGTACGACTAGGCCTAATTTCCTCCGCCATTACATTGCGACTCAGTCCAACCCCCACTAGCCAGCCAGTCGCTTCCTCGGCCAGGACTAAAAACGAGAGACCCAGAACTTCCATTCCAGCAGCCAGCAAAAAGCGAGCACCAGCATGACCCTTTGCTACCGTTGACGATAATTCGACCTTTCTTCCCGTTTCCATCCCAGGCCTTCATCATGGGCAACGGCCAGGGAAAGCCCGCCGACCTGTCTGGCGAAAGTACGTGATCGATACCCCCGCGAGTGGATAGATCCCATCTCCCTCCTTTTCCCCCGTCCGCCGCCTGTCTGGCTCCTGGATCTGACCAGACAACCGTTCGAGACGCTGACCGAGCAAACCATAAATAGCCAATCTCAACCACTTCCGCCTGCTGCGAGTCGTCGGCCGAGGCGCCTTTGGCAAGGTGCGCATCGTCGAGCGCAAAGATACCAATCTGACCTTTGCGCTCAAGTATATTCGCAAAGATGAAGGTATGCAACCCGACCTCTTCCACTCCGGGGCACACATGCTCCGCGGCCATCGCCCTTGTGCCGAGAATACATGAAGCTGATATGTCAATGCCATGTTAGTTGTCAAGTCCGAGAGTGTCCGAAACATCATCCGCGAGCGGCGAATGATGGAGCATCTCAACCATCCATTCATCTGCAACTTGCGGTATAGCTTCCAGGATATCGAATACATGTAGGCACCCCACCAGCCATGTCGACTTTTTGGTCATCTGCTTACAATCTGCCCCCGTTAGGTACCTCGTGGTCGATCTCATGAGCGGTGGCGATCTGCGATTCCACATCTCCAGAAAGACGTTTACTGAGGAAGCAGTCCGGTTCTGGATAGCCGAGCTGGGATGTGCCCTGCGGTATGTTCACAGCCAGAACATTATCCACAGAGATGTCAAGCCGGACAATGTCCTTCTTGATGCGGAGGGCCATGTTCACTTAACAGACTTCGTAAGTCCCGTTGATAATGGTGCGTTTTCTGCCCCTCACTGACCGTTTGTCAAGAACGTTGCCTCAGATGTCGTCCCTGGCCGGATCATGACAAGTAAATCTGGAACTTTGGCCTATCTTGCCCCGGAAGTATATGGAGGAAAGGGATACGACGTTTGCGCAGATTGGTGGTCGCTCGGGGTCTTGTTCTACGAGTGCATCTATAACAAGGTACGTCGCATGCTCAGTGTTCTCGCGACGCTCCCAACACCCAAGATCATTGACCAACATTTTGTCTAGCGACCGTTTGACGGCAGTAACGAGGCAACACTGAACCAACAGATCCAATTCACCACTCCCAGATATCCTGTGACGCAACCGCCTGTCTCATTAACATGCCTCTATGCTATTCGCGCCGCCTTGGACCCAAACCCCAAAACTCGACTAGGTCACACTTGGGAGAGCTTTATCTACAATGACTTCTTCAAACCCCTTGATTTTGAGCTACTAGAACAGAAGCAAATCGAACCTATCTTTGTCCCTTCATCCGATAAGACCAACTTTGATGCGACATATGACCTAGAGGAGCTGCTGCTGGAAGAAGCTCCCTTGGAAGCCCGAGCAAGACGCCAAAAGCCCAGGGAACGGTTAAAGGAGGATGCAACCGACCAGGAAATCCGCGAAGATGAGCTCTACAAGATGATTGAGAAGGACTTTCAACCGTTCGATTACACCGTGGCAGCATACAAGAAGTACGTTCAAAACCTCCAGGTCTCGATTCGAATTATACTGACTTTTGCAGGATCACAGCAGCGGCTCAGGGTCTTGGAGAAGATCCTTCGTCAATTAGGACGGGTCAGAGTACCAAACCCCAAGCTTTCGCAACTGATAAAGCGACACCTGCGCCGCCCACAACTGAGGCGCCGAAAGTCCCAGCTCCCCCTGTGAAATCGACTGCCGATGACAGACAAGGCCGCTCAGACTCGTCTGCTCCAACTCCACAAGGATATCAAAGTCAACAATACGTCTCCCGGCCTCCGGCTCTTGGCAAACGGGTGACCAGCCCTACGGGTGGCGTTCAAGTAACTCTAGATGGCGGAGGCAGCTGGTCCGAGCTTGCCCGCCAGGACGCCACTCTCCCCAGGGATGCAAACACCGCCTCCGATGCCAAAGGCGAAGGCTCGAGTGGCGTCTTTGGGTTCCTGAAGAGCAAGAGAGGTAGAAATAATAGCCCCAGGCCAAAAGAAAGAGGCGTACTTGGCAAAGAAGGAGCACGAGTGGTCATCAGCTAGACGGCCATCTCGGGACATGCTACAGACATGACGAAGACCAAGCCGGCTCACGGATGAGAAGAATGAATGTGATACCCATTGCAGAGACGAGTTCACGACATCAGGCATGCGACTTTGGCAGAAGGTTCATACTACTAGGGTCAACGGGCTCGAATCAGAGTACACGATACATCGAATAGGAGCTCGCCCCTTGGAGCCTGGAGACGGACCCTGACAATATGTGCGTTACCCTTACTTGCCCCCTGGGAGAGGTAAGGACTCGACACGCACATGACCAGCAGCTATTCATACACCACTGATGGACTTTTTGGCTCGCTCTTCATCATTGAATACCCATATTTTGTACGATTATTCCTTTAGACATGCCTACGAAGGCGTTATCCCTCAGGCTTTGGATAACGTTTGTACTCCTCCTTATTTTTTCCCTTCATCCCTTCCTTCTTCCTGTGGTGGCGTTGGCATAGTGTAGGGGGACACCGGGACAGAAGCGGGTTGGCGCAAAGAACATCTGCATCCTACCATCATCACGAGGAGCACAGCATACGGAGTACTTTTTTTTGGCCTCGGTTTTTTAATGTCATAGATAGACGGGGGGGGGGATAAATTGCTATGTAGGTAGCCTGCGGTGGTCATGACGGCATGATATCCCAGTTCACTTTTAATTTTAGTTTGTATTGTACGAAGTATGTTGTCGTTGAAATCGAGTTGACCGTTGAACACAAGTTGTGATTTGAGACATGATTTTGCACGTATTTACATCACGGTTTCTGGTCATGCTTGTGTAAAGACTTATAGCTCAAATGAGAGATATAAAGTAGACGAACCGTGTCGAATTCAGTACATCTTAGTTCCTTCTCATTCCTTTGAGTTGATGTTTTTGGTTTTAAAAATTTGACTGATGTACAGGTGGACGGCAAGTGCTCGTGCGAAACGAAACAACAAACAATTTCCTCCTGGTCCCCTTCAACGATCTCATCCTTTAGCTAAATATTCCATCACATTCATTCTTGGGCCTCATTAAAGATCGACCAAATATACACCAAAAGCTCATATCCAGAGCCAATTCAAGGGCCTGGGGCGATAAGGAGGCCCTCCCTCCGAAATTCTGGAGTTATTCGCCCAGACTGAATGAAAGAAGAAAGTGAGCAGAAATACAGAACCTAACCGTCCATGGATAATGACGATAACTGAGTTGAACCCATATGCATTATAAATTTCAAGCTCCCTCAAAAAATACCATCCTGGACCGACCATCACCCTCTTGTTTTGTTATAACGCCGTTAAACCATGGGATATCATTGATTCCTGTCCGCATCTGACCTCGTGTAACGTACAGCCATGCGCCAGTGGTGTATGTGTATCATCAACACCTGGGAGAAAGTCATGGCATGGAGTCGGCCTTTTTGGACTTGTCCACTGAAATGCCCAACTTGTCAGCCATGCATTCTGACGACACGTCTTTTCCCATGTATTTCCTGAGGATTGTGTCGAAATCGCTCTCCGCAACCACTGGACCGGTGCCAGAGCATTTGGCCTTCTTGGTAAGTTCTGTACAAAGACCATCCAAGTCAAACTCGCCGTTCTGGGCCTTGGGGCAAGATTGCAGTTTCTCCCTGAAGAGCAGGGTTAGTATGCGGTTCTTATCGAGTCTAGATGGGGCAGTATCGTACCAAAGCTGATTACAGCTCATATTCGGCGGCATCTGCTGTGTCTTGGGCAATTCATCCTCGCAAGAGTTCTGCCTAGCATCAATTTCATCGATGAGGTTGTTCTTCTTTTGCGTGTTCGGGCTTGTCGCCGCGTTGTAGGGGGTGAAAAAGTCAGCCTCGAGAGAATCGTTGAACAAGTCATCAAACGACGGGTTTGACAAGACGTTCTCCTGAGGCTCACGGTAGTCACCGAACAGCTGCGGGTCGAACTGACCGCCGTTCTGCTGCACAAGCCAGTCAAAGCCGGTGTTACTGAAGTCCAGATTGGCAAACTGGGAAAACGGCTGCCCGCCAGTAGACACTGGGGGGTTCTCCTCGCCAATCGTGGTCAGGGTGTCAACAGGCTTAAAGCCCATTGGGGACTGCGTATAGGACTCAGGGGAAGTGCCACAAGACGAGCCTGCGCCAACGTTGGAGTGAGACGAAGCAGACGGAGAGCTCGTAGCGCCGTTGAGGCTAAAGTTCACGGAATCAACGCTGGCTCTGGAGCCGTTCGCATTGGAGCTACCCATCATTGGTGTGTAAATGCCAGAGAACTTGGCGAGATCCTCCTTGAACCGAGCATGGCGTGCAGCCTGCTGGGAAAGCTGGGGAGACTTTTCATTGTTCTGACTCGCTGCCGGGCTTAGAGACATGTTGCTCTGAGGGCTGATAGGCTGCGACGACGATCTGTGCGGCTTGTTCGCCGGTGGTGTTGGGAGCGATCCAAATTTTGGAAACTCGAACTGGAAGTTGACGTCGTTGATATTGCTGACGGCGGGGGCACCGAAGCCACGCACCCTATCCCGAGAGGGCGCCGTCTTGGTCGATATCAGGGTCATCCTCTGCTTGTAATGACTGAGCTCAGTGGTGATGCGCTCGACTTGGGCACGCAGCATGCTGTTCTCGTGATTTGCAGCGGCTGAGGCCTTCTCCAATTCATCAACCTTGGTCTCCAGGTCTTTGAGGTGCTTCTCCTTTCGCTCTCTGAAAGCGCGCTGAGCTGCTCGATTCTGAGCCTTACGCTTCTATAATTCATTAACGTCAGCAAGTGGACTCAACAAGAAGCGCATACCGCGTGGCATGAAAACATACTGAGGTGGGCTCTGAAGTGAGAGGCTTGCGACCGGGCTTCTTGGGAACTTTGTCGGTGCTCTCACGTCGCTTAGACTCATTGCCAGGGCTAGTCTCGTCATCCTCGTCGTCGGGGTGGCTTCTCTTCTCTGGAGTGTCATTCTCGACGGTAGAATCAGACTTGGAGCTGGCAGCGGTATCTCCGGGCATATCTCCGATCATGCTGGAGTTACCTGCCTCACCCGAAAAGGAAAAATCGAGGGTAGAGTCACCAAAGTCGTAATCATAGTTGTCGAGAAGGGGGCTTTCCTGAAAGCCTGCGCTGTCGAGATTCTGTAGGGGCGTGGTGCTGAATGAGTCGGGAGACAAGGAAAGGCTAGTCTTTGTGTTTGAGGGCTTGGGGTTGTTCGCATTGAGGGCCGTGAAAAGCAGAGACTGTTGCTGCGGGGTCAAGAAGAAATTCGGCGGCAAAGAGCCACCGCTAGAGCCAGTAGAGGTCATTTTGAACGAATTGAAGGTGAACGAGCGCGAATTTGGGAGGGTTATGAGAAATCGCCGCTGGCGAATGCGCTGTTCCTGTCGTCGAGATTTGCTCTTCTCGGCTGGTCGGGGCGATGGGGATTTGTAAGGCAGTTGAACGCCAAGCACAAGGCGATCGATAGATAGGTAGAGAGGGCAGAGGAACGCCTCAGCGCAAACTGAGCTTTTCACAGAGGCGATAGAACGGCAAATGGGAAATCAAGCGGGATAGGTTGAATTCTTGCCCGGCATGCACTCTGCACGACAGTAGGCCCTACTTCGTGCAACTGACCCAAAATCAGTGTCGTGATGATGATGTCTGTCTGGGGAGGCGAATGCTCAGTTCCCGTCCTTTCCAGAGCCGGTGTGGGGCTGAGGGTGCTGGGTCACGAGAGGGTGGCCTTGTTGCCTGAGTCAGAAAAAGCGCTTCTAGGAGCTTCTGTCTCTGTTGTTCCCGGTGATGGTGATAAGAGACGGAGGAAAAGCCTTGTCAGACACAGGGGTTCCTCGCACATGCGCGTGCTCTGTTCTCCATACAGTGGACGCGGACAGTGGACGCGGACAGTGGACCATGACGTGGAATCATGGCTCGGATGAAAATTACGAGTATATGTGCATTTGTCAGCGGCCAAATACATACAGAGCGGGGGAGTCGCTGTGAAACCTGTTCGCCGTCCTTTCCTGCGTCAATAAGCGCTCTAGCTAGCGCAAAGTGCAGCAACGGCTGCTAGCCATTGGCCTATCCTGAAGCAAAACGCAGAAGCCTCTGTCCGGTACTGTGTGCACTGCGCTCTGTACTGTATATGCCCGTCTGTGCGCCTCCTTCACCTTGACTCAAATAAGTAATAACCGGGGGCAGCTTGATTCGCTGCCTTGCTAAATACTTGTCATGTGTCACAATACGGCGTATCCTACGGAAGTACGAGTGCGAATTACATTCCTCCATAATACTATTCGGACAAGGTTAGAAGATATATCGTCGATTTCCTCTGCTTCCTTCCAACTCTCTCCTTGATCCATCTCATTTCTTCTCTCAATGCCAACAATTACCCTGCTCACAAAATTATCCTTCCCTCTCTCTCTCTATCCATAACGAATATGAAGCTCTCCATTAATAACTCCCTCGATAACTCCCTCGGTACCTCGTTACCTGCGCCCTTCAACTGACATTGAGCGGCGCACTTCCAGACCACTCTATGCACCACAGCCCCTCTACTAAAAAACACGAGGGGTGCCGACGACCGATTACCTAAATGCGCCAATCGCCGAAGCCAATTCACCAGCCTCCATATTCCAAGGGGACAACAAAGTACCCGACGGCGTGATTGGCCTCACTCGGTGCTCCGTTGCTGCAACGCTAACGCCTTTCAGGCCAGCTCAAACTCCGAGTGGGCCGAGACGTTCTTGCCGGACCCGGACGTAACGGAGTGTCCGATCCGGAGAGCACAAGGCATAGCTCGCATAACGCCGAACTCCACTCTTTCAAACTTTATTATGAGTGATCATAATAATTACTTCGCAAGAACAGTTTATATCTCAGGCCTGGTGAAGCCCCTTACCCCTTACCACTCGGTGATTTTATCGACAAACATGCGTCAGTCAAGGATGTCTGGATCTTTAAGCTGATGCCTTCTCGGTGGACATCGAATGGCAATAGCCATCTACTGATTAGTGTACTTGGTACTTCATGATATGTACTCGTATGTACGGAGTATGTCAGACCCGGAATATAGCGGGAACCGTCCAGCCCTATCGCATGGGACAGTCCATATTTCCTCCACAATTCGTTCGCCACTGCTCCGTTAACCCGCCCGGGTAATATCAGTTCTGGCATAGTACTAGGGTCGTTGGGCAGAAGTTCGGTTTTCAGCAGCGGTAGTTCTAGCGCTGAGCAATGCGGGACTGATCTCACCTGCCTGCAGCGAAAATTCAAGTGTCACCACGATGGAGAGCCATTGTTCCAAAATTACCGCTGATGGAATTTCGATTCTATGTGGTATCCGAGTTGACTAATGTTTTCCACAATTCTAGCACCCTTAGCTCCTCTCAACGCCTCTTCAACCTCATGGTTCCACCTGTCTAATTGTTCTGGGCGAGGTTTTTGTGAGCCTCAGCCTTGCCGTTGTGAGCGGACTCGTTGAACTTGTCGACGACGGCATCCTTGGCGGCAGTGGCGCTATGAACAATTAGCATTTGCATATCACCATTTGACATCCACAGAGTTACTCACCGAGTACTAAGGTCAGCATTCTCATTCTTGGCGATGCTCTTGTTGGTCTCCTTGCTAGCACCGGCGGTAGCACCCTGAACAGTCTCGGCGACGTAGTTGAAAGCTTGCTTGGCGGTCTCCATTGTGGATGATGGTGTTGACGTGTGAGTCAAAAAGATTGTTGTTTGTTGGTTATGTGTGAGTGAAGTGAATGATGCTGGAGTTGATGATGAGATATTCCGATAACACTGGGAAGATCTGAGGGTTTATATAGACAATCCCCAACGTTGTGAAGTCGTAGATCTCGATCTCGATCCAATAGGTACATGGAGCCCGAGCCGGATCGGACCAAACCTTCATCATTCCTTGATTCTTTGGTCAAGGCATATCCGCATATCTGGAATGTGGACGCAAGGGACGCCATGGGAAGAGTTCCCCTGCTGTAAGTCTAGGCCAATGGGATGTTGGTATGGAGTCTTACGCGCAAGCTACGGCAACTACGTCATCCGGCAGACCCCGCAAACAAAAGCTTAAAGGGCATCAAAAATCCACTCCGGGATTGCAATGACGACAATGATTCCAAGGAAAAGGAAAAAGTCTCTCAATCGTTTGAAACGAGAACGTCCAGTCACCTATCTAATAGCATGGATGTGGTAACGCAGGGAGCTTCACGCTTCCGGTTGGGAGCGGTGAATTCGAACGCACATGGATTGGTTCGGGAGGCTCTCCGCAATGTACAATGACGAAATACCCGGATTTGTAATGTTCTCCAAGATCTTGATCTGTCCTGACAGCTTGATCACCAGAACGATTTCCTAATGGCTAGAATTTGTCCACAATTTCTCTGATTTACAAAATGGATGGTCCATGTGAATGCAATGTGTTGTTGTTTTAAATAGCACCGTTACTGAGACTACCCGTGGAACGTACAATGACTACGAAGTCTATGAATGACACCCTATTAAACAAGGAATTTCACATCTGAATCCGGTCAATGTCGCAGACCTACTCAGCTCAATTGTCTCCGATCCCAAACAGCACAAATAAATAAATCCATCGCGATGATATTTGCTTGCAGAAATTCCTGATGCAAGGCAACTGACGGACCCGCTTCTGCCGCCTCCAAACGCACATAGATCGACTTGGCGCAAAAGCTTCCGCATGCAGTCTGTCGAATAACAGGTTTTTGGACCCATTTAACTCCTTGCTGCCCTGAAAATCACCCTACCTTGTTCTTGATTGGTTCCTCGCCCTTACGTTTGTTTGACTTCTCAGTCACATTCTTGGAACGGCAAGGATGGGGCCGTTTTATTGTGATGTTTTGGTCGCATTCGATCTGGCAAATTTCCAAGGGAAAAATAAAGCCTAGACCATTCTTCCTTTGCTACTCCGTACAGGGTAATGAGTCGAGAATTTTTTTGTGTCTATGCCATCCATAGTCAAGGTAGTTATAGATGACCATTTCAGTAGCAGCATACAGGAAATTGAGGCCATAGATATCTTCATTATCTACTTCGTAGTAAGAATTTTAATCAAGTAAGACGTACTTTGTACTTCTCATCCTAGAACCGTATGTGAGGTAGACAGGCACCTGTGCCGAATAACCGCCGTAACAATGAATCACCGGCCATGTTGTTCAGCAGACTCCAAGTGTCTTCCGAACCTGGCTTTTGCTTACCCACCGGTGAATAGTACCAAGTACGAAGTACATGGCAAGATGATTCATTATATTGATTTGAATAAGAACTTTGTCTTTTATATTACGTATCAACTTGTTACAAACTCTCCCTTCTCATTTGTTCCTTTTCCCATCCAAATCGTTCAGCTCCGCCAACAGAGCATGACCACTTGTCTACTTCATACAACCACGAGCATTATATGCAAAATGATGTCAGTTACCCCCTCAATATATTTAAAATAAAGTTATTTTGCAGAACACCACCAAAAAATATAATCCATGTGCCTATTTTCAACACAAATTTGCTTCTCGTGGCTTTTGTAGGATAACTGGGAAGAACACGATCGTTTTCGTGCACTCATCATGGATCACGTGATAGTATATCACATGCCCCGCTCCCACCCCTCCATCTGGCGAGGAGAGGATGCGGTAAGCTCGTGACACTTTCCGACTCCTGAACCCCGTACTAAGGAGTGCTGGTGTTGTCTTCAGTGCTCCATTTGACGTTGAGGGTAGTTATTTTACTCTTGTAAGACCGAACTGGGATCCTTTCAACATGGATCTCGCATACGATCACATCCAGGAGGATGCGTACATCAAAAACCCCGAGGAATCGGGAAATTCGTCGAACCAGGAACAGGCCCAATCTTCTCTGAACAGCGACATTCAGGAGGCTTACAAGGCATTCTCGGCGAGTCCATGGGGTGCTAAAATCGGGGGATTCTTTGGCAGTGTCGTAAAGCAGGTACTGTATAATTGATAACGTCGCATTGGTGTTGCCAAGGCTCACAAGGGCAGGGCGAGTCAGTGTATAACCAAGCCTCAAAGGAGCTCGCAGAAGTCGGCGAGGACGCAACAAAGGGACTTAGTAGCCTGCGAGAAACGATCATAAACCGAACACGCTCGCTCTCGCTCACTACTGTTTTACCCGAAATCCCCCGAGATAAAGATGCGGAGGATAACCAGACCACACCAACAAATACGAAGGAGCCATCGTCTGAAGAGAATGGGGATGCACAAGAATCTGAAACTGTCCTCTCACGACTAAGATCCGAGGCTGCAAAACGCCTCAAGGACCTTCAGCGCGCCGAGGATGCCGCAGACGAGGCTCTCCTCAGATTCGGAGGCAACATTCGAGACTTTCTACGAGATGCCATCAGCGTAGCACCCCCCGACGAGTCGACGGAGGGTAGCCAGGTCATGTTTGAGAGCAAAGACGCTCAAGGGAAGCGGGTTATTCACAGCTCAAGATTCGATGCGCAGCTTCACGTCATTCATACATCGACTGAGAGCTTCACGAAAGACCCAACTGGCACAGAATATGAGCAGTGGACAAAGGATTTTGATGTCGAGAAAAAGACCGAGAATATCAGCGATGACCTGTCCAAATACCCCGAATTGAGGTCGACTATGGAGAAGCTTGTGCCCGATCAAATTCCTTATGCTGACTTTTGGCAACGATACTATTTCCTCCGTCATGGCATCGAGACAGCAGAGTCTCGACGACGCGACCTTCTCAAAGGTGATTTGCCTCTGCACTTCTCTAGCCCCTGGGCTCCGTTTTCTTCTCTTTTTACTTAACCCCTATGCTGACACTATAGTAGCTGCCTCCGCAGAGGATGAAGTAGGATGGGATGACGATTCCGAGGAAGAGGAGGAAGAGAAGGAAGAGAAGGAAGAAAAGGAAGAATCCGAGAAGCCCGCTGCCGGAAAAAGGCGTGAATCTGTTGCTTCAACAACCACAATCCAGCCAAAGAACCTGAAGCCCAACGAACCAAGGAAGTCGAACGACGAGAAGTCCGAGGCAGACACCGAAGCTAGCTATGATGTCGTTGGCGCAGCATCAGGAAAGACAAGCCAGGTGACTAGCCAGGCTCCTAATAGTCCCCAGGACCCCAAGAAGAAGGAGGATGAAAGCGACGAGGACAGTGATGACGACGAGGAGGAGAGTGATGAAGACGATGAGGAGGACAGTGACGATGACAGTGACGAAGACTGGGAGTGATTCTGCTACCCCTGGTGCCGTATATATGTGAGATTGCGTAGCGCCTGGGCAGTTCGGCGTTCGGTTTGCTGCAGCCAGTTTGGCAAGTGGAAGTAATCACGGGATCATGTATCTATGTTTTTGGGTATCATTTGCGGGGAAATCCACCGACCTGGGACAACCTCCCTAAGATCTCTACACCAAGAGATCTACCTCTTCTTCTTGGTGACCGTGATGAAGCCATCCTCATCAATCTCCGGAGCTGGCTTCTCCCTGGGGACAGGCGCTAGTGGAGGAGCCTCATCCATGTCTACATCACCCTCGCCATCCTCTTCATCATCATCACCGGAGTCACCCGACTCCCAGTCAGTATCTTGGTCCGCGTCCTCAGCCTTCTTAAACATCTGGTCGACCTTCTTGCCCGTGCGGTTCATGAATCGCTCTCGCAACTTGTCTACCTCATCAAACTGACCAATGGCGCATCCGGCCCTGGCCTTGATGATGTTTCCCGCAACTTCCAGGCCGGAATCGTCGTCGACGTTGACCTCGAACTCGTCTACCATGACCTGCAAGAGCACGGTCTCGACATCCTCCAGGTCCGGCTCTTCAGGGGCGTTGGCGGTCTTCGCATCGGTAAACTCGGGGAAGAGATCGACGATGGCACCGGCGAACCAGTCTCGCTTATCTGAGGAGTCAGGGCCGCCCCAATTGTTCTGCACGGAGAGGGTCAGGGCCGGCCACAGGTGTAGAGCGTAGGCCACAGCTTGTTCGAAGTTGGATTGGCGGGTGGCTGTATTTTGCCAATTAGTACGAACTCGTGAATATATTTTCTAGGAATTAGCGATAAATACCTGCTGGGGGCAGCTGCGCCGCTTCCGTTGACGACGCCATGATATCGTATGTCTTCTTGGTGGGGGTTTGGAGGGGCTTCTTGATGTCTGCACAAAAATTTTGGTGTTTTTTTCTGGTTTCACATCACTTTGCCAGGACGTGTGCACGGACCACATACCGGGGAACAGATGGATACGGTGGTCCGGATTCCCCGTTGTCCAGATCTGAAGATACGTACCTTTCCACGGGTCGCGATATGATATGACATCATGATGCCCCCTTATCCTAAATATCCTCCCTCGACCTTGCCCTTTGGGTGAGGCCTCTCGAGGTTTAACAAACCGCCATGTCAATGCCAGGTCCTGCTCGGATGCGAGGACCTGAAATAAAGACAGAGTCACCATGAATAGACTTAACACAACATCGGTCTCATTGGCCGTGACTCCGACAGTTGTCTCTACCTTGTTTTCTCACGTATGTAGACGGTGATGAGCCGTGATGGCTGATGACGTCTGTTTCGAGTCAGACGAAACCCTCTTTGATGTTCATGGCTAACATTATTCTGTGACATTGCAGTACCTCAATAAGAAGGCATTGAAAGACCATCCAACGACTCATCTATCCTATGACGAGGGACTGCACCTTGTTCGATCGTTTCTCGAGTTCGCCTCGCATCATCCTGTCGAGGAGCTCCAAGCCTTTACTGCTCAATGGGTTCCACATCCACAATGGGTCAAAGTGGAAAACGAGACGATACCTGAAGAGCACCTCACCCGTGCAGCTGAACTGATCCAAGATGAATTGGGGCCCGATGGCATTCGTCAGGTTGGCGGTCGAAAGTGGTGGCAGTGGCGGGGCCCAAAGTCCTCACTAGAGGCTGAGTGGATTGAAATGAGATCAGATGCCCATGAAAGAAAGAAGAACAATGAACCCTTGCGGCGTGTGATGATGTACATTCATGGAGGTGCCTACTTCTTTGGAAGTGTCGATGAACATCGCTATCAGATGCAGCGTCATGCTCGTAAGTTGAAGGCTAGGGTCTTTGCGCCGAAATATCGACTTTCACCTCAGTTCCCATTCCCATGCGGTCTTCAGGATTGTTTGGCGGCATACCTTTATCTTCTGAATGTTCAAGACCCGAGCACCATTGTTCTGGCTGGAGACTCTGCTGGTGGTGGAATGGCGGTGGCATTGATGTGCTTGCTTAGAGATCAAGGCATTCCCTTGCCCGCCGGTGGCATCCTAATTAGCCCTTGGGTGGACCTGACGCATTCTTTTCCAAGTGCTGCTGACGATGCGCTGTTGGATTACATCCCGCAGTCGGGATTCCACCATAAGCCGTCGCGAGCTTGGCCTCCGCCGAATGACGATGACATAGCTATGCTCAAGGCAGAAGCAGACAAGCGCCGGAAGAGTGAGAAGAAGACAACCCCTAATAAAGAAGAGCTAGAAAAAAGGCAGCAAGGCCCTGTTGCTGCTAAGACAGAAGAAGAACCAGGGGTTCATCTCACCAGTGGTGGAATTCATACGGAGACGGAGAAATTCCTCACTGTCACAATCGATGGGGAGTTGATCACCATGAAAGATCAGATACAAGTGAGTCTGACAAGTCGTACCGTGAGACACGAGACTAATTTCACAAGATGTACACCACAAATGCTCTCCTAGCACATCCCCTTGTCAGCCCCGTCATGCAACCAACTCTTGGTGGTCTGCCGCCGCTGCTGATTATGGTTGGAGGAGGAGAAATTCTTCGCGATGAGCAGATTTATTTAGCTCACAAATGTGCACATCCCGCGAAATATGCACTGGCAGATGGGGTCTTGACAGACCATGGAAGAAGACTGCTCGCGGAGTACAAGCCAACAGATGTGCAACTCCAAGTTTGGGACGATCTGTGCCACGTTGCGCCGACATTGAGTTTCACCCGCCCTGCCAAGTACATGTACAGATCGATTGCTCAGTTTGGTGCATGGGCCTTGGCACGTGCTCAGCAGAGAGGCATCGAGATCATGGATGACGATGAAATCTCAGTCATTACAACTTCCGGGTCGGACACAGAAGTTGGACAAGAAGAGCGGAAGCAGAATGGAGAGAAGCATCCACAACCAGAAACACCACCGGTGGAAGTAGGAAAAGCGGGCGATCCTCTACCATCTTTCAAGAACCACATGATTCGACAGAGAGTCACGCGAAACGGGGTGATACTGCCTCTTCCCCTGGAAGAAGATCTCCCAGGCTGCTGTGCTAAGGCGAATGATATCGGTGTTATCAAGGAGGGACCTGTTAGAAAGTGGATTGAAACCAAGAAACTGTGGGACAAAAGATATGCAGGCTCGAAGGCCAGGGTTCACAAGAAAATGATCAAGGAGATGCTAGTTGGATACACAGACTTTGGCCAAGATGAACATCCGCCACCAAGTGCTCTGGCTGGGCGAATACCAGTCGATACCGAGTTGCAAGAAGGGAAGAAGAAGAAGAAGAGCATTGGTCTTGCGATGTGGTCTCTATGGGGCTCAAAGCATGATGAAATGACTGTCGTGCGTGAGCAGAAAGCCACGCGTGAACCCGAGGTCCAGGCTGTTACTTCAGATGAGGGCAAGGGGGCTCAAGCGCATTCCGACGTCGAAAAGCAGAGCGCTGCTGCGGCCGACAGGCGAAGCCGGTCCCGTCAAACAGTTGTCAGTGATGAGAACCAGACTGGCGGCGAAGAAATTGACAAGAATACCCCAGTCGCAAAGCTGCTTGCGATACGGAGGGACAAAGAAGCAGCGCACTCCGGCCTTCTCGGCCCGGGTTATGCGCCTGACACTGGTGTCGCCGGGAAGCGACCGTTCCTAGACGGTATAGCACTGCCGTTTAGTCTCAAGAACGATGCTGAAACGGCGAGCATGCTCACGTTGAATTCGACAATGAGTCCGGCTCCTGGGTCTCGGCCTATCACTCCTGCGCTGGGTTCAGGCTTGATTAGTGCCAAAGATTCGACAAAGGATTTGACGGTGCAACCCGCAATTGAAGGCGGAGAGAGCTCCAGACAAGGCAATGAGGCACAGCGCCTTGCGATCAAAGAGATGGGAGAAAATGGAATTGCAGTTGCTTCGCATTAACTGATTTTGAGGGTGGGAGCACGGAAACATCTGGTGATATCCTGTGCGTAGGTATTGGCACATTCGTTAATCTTAATTTATTTTGTTGGTATGTTGTATGGTAGGAGTTCAATCACCCATCAAGTGATTGTAAGCTTTTGTATGTTTTTCATCATACATGGTGGTGGTACAATGCCCAGGGGTATATATGCAGCTGCGAGAGGAGGACCCCAGCCCTTCCGCTGCTAGATTTCCTCACGGATATCATTTCCTCGTTGCCTCTTCAAGAGGACTTCGTCATTGTGTGCTCCAGCGTAAACGTCTCCATCGCATCCTTTAATCGACACCGTTGTACCTCTTCCATTGCTCGACATAGAAATAAGGATCTTGAGGACCCTTTTCCAGGCCCTTGTAGTCACCCGGCTCTGATCGGATCTCTCTGCTTACAAATGGCGTGAGCTGTTTCACCCGTTAGCGGGTCGTTCTTCTTTCAAGATATCCCTTTCTGTACGCCAAAAATCCTACCTTGAAGTCCTTGAGGCCCTGAGGTACGGCGTATGTGCGCACTTTGCTCCACTCGATGATATATCCACCATACTTTGTGTGACGGCCCATTGACCCCGTTCGATTGCCCTTGTAGAAACCGCGGCCAACATCCTTGGTTGTGAGCTTGATGTGGCGGTACTTGCCGACGGAGAGGACTTGCGTGGGCCGCATGGCGGACAAGGATCTGGATGGAAGTCGGGCAAAGGACCGGGCTGAGCGATCGAGGATATCGATCAATGAGGGGTGCGCTTAGTCTGTCGTCGTTATCGCCAGTCGTCGATGATGTCGCATTGGAATGAAGTTGATCTCGAAATTTTGGAGCAGCCTTGTCGGCGGTCGGCGTTGTTCCGATTCCGCAATTAGCTCCCCCGTGGCTGATACCCCCCAGCTTGTTGATGTCCCACCAAACCGTTCTCCGTATTCATAGGACTCCAAAGGCGTTCCGATTGATGCTGTCGCGCTGCGTGACGCAACGTTGCGGATTTAAGATGCAAATATCTTCGATTTAGCCTCTGGCGGCAAATAAACACCCTTTTTGGCGGATTTCTTGGAGAGCGTGTGGTAGAAGCTCATTGTGAGGTTGGTGGGCTGTTGGCGCAACGAGGGGCAGATGCTGATACTAATACAGGACTCCGCCAACTCTACGGAGTAGCAAGACTCCATTTGCGCATCGGATGCGAAACCCCTCGTCGAAATAACAGCCTATGTCTTCGAGACGTCGAACTCCTCACCATGGATGGCTACCCCTTGGGAAGCCTAGATCATAATGTGCCGCTTATCGTCGTATCGGGGCTGAATTCTGAGTCGCCAGAGCTTCCTCTGGGTGCGGAGTTAAAACATGAAGGAATCCTTCTTCAGTCGGAGCTGCCCCCCCTCGAACGCAAGGAAGTCAAATTTTTAGAGTCATACTTTGAGGATATTGACGAGCAGGGATTGTCATGGACTGTGGTGACCAGGGAAGAGCCTTACCGGCTTCGCATCAAGACAGTCGGCAGGGTATGAGTGTTTGGCGAAAGCCATAGGATTTAAGATGGAATATTCTGACTGTGACACAGTCCTTTCTCCTCCCGCCGCGCCGAGCTCCGATGCCTGAGTCGATCGAGTCGTCAGGTCCCCCGCCGATTCTACACTCCCCTTTCTCGCCCCTCAGTCCCTGCTCCACCTTGTACCCCGATGGGCTGATAGATGCGCAATGGATCAAGAAGCACCAGGATATGATTCCCAGCATCTTTGCTTGTTTCTATAGCCTAGCCAGTGACCCCAAGACCGCAACTCTTCACGACAATCGACTGAAAACGGATATTAGTGGCATTAAGGGGGCGTTAGCAAGGTCAGGATACAAGACCCGACTAGCTATAATTATCCTCGGCGATGAAACGAATGGCCTGGCCTCTGAGACGATAGGAGAACGACTAGAAAGCATTCGAAAGGGGACTGGACTAGATCCCAAATCCATATTCTATATTCCGCCCCCAGACTCGCCGTCAGAGTTGAAGCGGGTGATGGACGGTATCCTGTCGGTGCTCTATAGCACAGCTGTTGAGTATTATCGAGATCTTGGGAGGCATGCTAGGAAGAAGCGATCTCGAGGTATCGCTCCGCAACCGACGGTGCCACCTACTTCTGGAACTTCTCAAACGCTGTCTCTACCAGACTGGAATTTCCGCTACGATTTCAAGTCCGCAGTGTTCGCCGAGTTTCGCCAGGAGGCGGATGCAGCAATTCGATCTTTTGAACAGCATATACGGAA
>JAOALB010000136.1:0-148666 GCA_025331125.1 Mycogone perniciosa
TATTATATTTATTATATTTATTATATTTATTATATTTATTATATTTATTATATTTATTATATTTATTATATTTATTATATCTATTACATCTATTATATTTAATTCATTTAAAAAATCAAAAATTAAAATAAATACTTTTAATTTTATTATAAAAGTTTAATTGAATAAAGAAGAAATTATGGTTTATTACTTTTTATTATAAAATATTATATAACATAAAATTAAATTATATAATAAAAAAGTCTATTATTATTTTTATATTATAAAAATAAT
This sequence comes from Mycogone perniciosa, assembly GCA_025331125.1. Classification (NCBI taxonomy): domain Eukaryota; kingdom Fungi; phylum Ascomycota; class Sordariomycetes; order Hypocreales; family Hypocreaceae; genus Mycogone; species Mycogone perniciosa. Next base: position 274 of record JAOALB010000136.1, read on the forward strand.
ATTATTTATTAAATGGAATATACAATATCAAAATATATATTGACTTTAAAAGTATTATATATTTTATAATAACTTAATAACTCTTTAAAAAATTGATTTATTATATAAAATACCTTTTAAACTTTAATTATATTTTAATTTATTAAAAAGGATTTAAAAATAAAAAATATATATATTTAATAAATAATTTAATTATAATTAAAAAGATATATATTAAATAAACTTTAAAATGAACCTTTTAAAATATTCCTTATAAATAATACTTTAAATTATATATAAAGTATTTAATAATAATATTATACCTCAATATATTAGGAAACTATTATAGTATTGAAAATAGTAGGTTAAAGTAATATTTATTATACTTTAAATAAGGCAAAAAGCTATAAAAATATAGTTTAAAGGTATAGGATTAAGTTATTATAAAAAGATATATATACTATTAACTAGTTATTAAAGGGCAGGTTTACTGTTATGATAATACCCCCCCTTTTAAACTTTATTTACCTTTAAATAGCTATTTTAAAACTCTATATATCTTAATCCTTTTATTATATTAATTTTATTATAAGTAGCTACTATATTATAAATCTAGCTTATTAATTATCTCCCTTTTTCCAACCTTAATAGGCAGGCTAGGCTTATTAAGGTTTTTTATATAGTATTTTAAGAAGGCAGTATTTTACTTTTTTAAATCTTTTATAAGTTACTGGCTTAATATATAATATTTCAAAGCTATATAATAATATAGGCTATCTTTATTATAGCAGTTAAAGGTATTATTAAATTCTTACTTTTCTATTACTTTATTTATTTTATTATCTCCTTTAAAGACTTATTTTTATATAATTTTATTCTTTTATTTATTAATAGTATTTTATTCTAGTAAGTATATCTATTAGCTTGTTTTATTAACTACTGATAATTTAAAGAGAAGGTTATAAAATAAAAGGAAAATATAAATATAATGAAAGAGTATAAGTTAATAGGCTTTAATATATATATTAAAGATTTTAGATTGGTTTACCTATTTAATATCCTTTCTTTTATAAGGCAGTTTATTTTAAAATATTTAGTCTTCAACTATACCTTTTTATTACTTATAAATTAATATAAATCCTTTTTTTAATATATTAACTGCAGCTGTATATAAAATAATTAATTATGCTATAAAGGCTTTTAATTAATTTAATGTTTATTAAAAACACTTAACTATAGTATGAACTTTATAGAAACCGTTCTTTTAATTACTAAATAAATTTAATAGGTAAAGGATTAAAGGCTTAACTGTTAAATATAAATAAAAACTATAATTTATAAAAAATAATAGAATCTTTATTATTTTAAATATTTAATTGTTTTAAATAAATGTTATAAATAGTAATTAGTTTACTTAATTATTTTAGTAAAAACTTATAAATTACTTAAAATACTGCTTTACCTTTATATTCAACTATTTAATTTACCTATTGATTTTTACATTATAAACTTAAAAATATTTAAAGTCAATTCTAAATTATTAAAATAATTACGGTTAAAACTTAAATAAGAATTAAATACTTGAATTTAATATAATTATTTCTAAGGCTTTATATAAAATATATATATATAATATAAAGGCATTAATAATATATAAAGTGCAGATAAAGGAGGAAAGAGAGGAAGGAAGGAAAAAAGGGGACAATATACTATTTATTATATCTTAATTAATATAGAGTTTAGTATTAAATATAGAAATAGTAATAAAACAATATATTTTTATTAAAAAGTATATTACTATAAAGATACTTTTATAAATTAGAGTTTATTAATTATAATTAAATAATAGTATAATATAATTTATTAAAATATTACTTAAAGTTTAAAATAATATTAATAGTATTTGTAAAATATTAAAAGAATAGATTTATTTAACTTTATTAAAAAATATAAATAATAATCTTTAATAAAATATTTATATTAATTAATATTGGTAGTTATTAATATATACAGTTAAAAAGGTTAAATACTTTTATTTATTTCTAATATCCCTTTAACTTAAAAGAGTATATTTATAATAATCCGGGTTTATCTTAATAGTTAAACCGAGGTTTATAGGTTTATATTAACAGAGAGGTTAACGATAAATACTAAGTAAAGTAATATAGTTATAATTCTATAAAATAAGCGGTTTTAGTAAATATAATTTATTAATAACTATTTAATAACTATATTAAATAAATAGTAAACTAGTTATATATATATAAAGGAGATACATAGTAAATATACTTATATTATTTAAATTATAGTAATCTTAATAATTTAGGATTATAGTTTTATATAGTAAGCCCTTTTATAAAATTATATTTATAGCTGCGATCTATTAATAATTAATTAAAGGTTTTACTATTTTACTGCAATCCTGTAACTAAATCTTTAATATAGTTAAATTATAATACAATATCCCCCTTTTATTAGTTTTATCTTTAAAACCTATTAATTCCTTTATAAGTTTTATTTATTTATTCTTTTTACCTTTTTTATATTAATACTATAATAGATTATATTACTAAGCCTTATATTTATAAATCTAATAAGTATACTTTATTTACTTTTTTAATTCTTTTTAAAGGTAATCCTGGTAATATACTTTATACTTTTTACTTTTAAAAGAAATTAATTTATTAAATAATAAATAACTCTTTAACGTATAGTAAATATATATATTAAAGCTATTCCTATAATAAGGTTTTAATTCCTTTATTTTATATACTCCCTTTTTTCCTTTTTTCTATATTTTTCTATTAACTTTTCTAATTATATATATATTTAAATAGTAAAGAAAGCTTAAATTAAAAGGGGATAAAGTAAATAAAAAGCTAAAAGGTCTTTACTTTTATTCAATAAAGCTATAGTTATAGATTATAAAAGCTAAAAGGCATTTAAACTATATTTAATATATTAAAGAAAATATAAATAATATATTAAACTTTTTAAAATAGAGGTTATAAAGTTTTAATAAAAAGAATAATATACTGCCCTTTTGATTTATTTAAAAGGTAAAGGTAATAATTAATCTTTAATTATTAAAAGTACCTGCTAAAATAAATTAAGCTTTTTTAAAGTTTAGTATTAATTTTATAGATTTAAGTCCTTTAATTTTAAAGACTAGTCAAACTACTTAAATTTATTTTTAATATTTAATAAATATTTAATAAATTTTTAAAAGTTATATTTTTCTTTATAATTCTTTTATTTAATTAAATAGTAATATTTATTATTTTTTACTTTTATAGCTTTAATTTATTTGAGTTTATATCCTTTTTTAATTAGTAAAACTATACAAAATCTATAATTAATTTATTTTTTAATTTATTTTATAATACTTTTTTAAATAGTAAAATATAAAATATTAAACAAATTTAAATACTATTTAATAATATAAATTTATAAATAACTTTTAAAATAACCTTTTTAATTAAATAAAGTGTTATAGTACCAACTATAATGCAATATTAACGCCCTATTACGTAAACTCTGGTTATATAACCAGGCCTTAACGCGTTCCTAGCTATAGCTTTCTATAAAGCCTTAGGGCTTCCTTGCTCTCTATAGCATAATAACAATATTTACCTTAACCTGCCTTCCTATACTATAATAGTTTATATTATCCTTTAATTTAACTGCGCTATCGCAAGGTATATACTTAACCAATTATAAACTTTTTTAAATTCCCCTTTTATGTCTAAACCTATAATAATACCTTTATAGCCTAGCCTTTACCCTTTAAATCCTATATTTATAGGAAATTAATTATAAACGAGATAAATATAAATACCCTAAACCTTGCTTTATAACTTAACCTAGCCTAATAAATTATAGTCTTTACTATAAAGTTAATGCTTTTGTCTTTTTTTTTAAAACCCTATAAAAATCTAATATTAATAGCAATTATATATATTTAATAAATATAATTATTAAAAATAATAACTTTAATTATTAGTTTTATCTTTTTAATTAAATAATAAATAGAGGTTTAGGTTAATAAGAAAAATAAAACTAAACCTTTAAATAAAGATTTTTAAAATAAGCAGTTAAAAACTAAAACTTTAAAATATAAATTAAAGTTTAGGTTAAAGCTTTGAATATAGCTTTACTGCTAAACTTTAAAAATAATAATTTATTTAATTACTATTAAATTAAAGACTTTAAATAATTTAATAGTAAATAAGAATATATTATTAAATGCTAATAAAAATATATTAATTAATACTTTTAAATTAATATTACTTTTATAGGTAATTAATTAATTCTGTAATTAAAGTTAAAAAGATTTTATATATTATAAGCCTTTTAAAAAAAGATATATATAAACTATAATAAAAAAGCTTTAATACTATTATTAAAGATTTTAATAACTTTACTTAATAGTATTAAAAGACTAATATAATACTTTTTATTAATTTTAATAAATAATATAAAATAATTAACTTATCTTAAAAGGTATTATAGTCTTTTAATAACTTATATATATTAAATAAGCCTTTTTAAAACTTTATAGTAAAGTTATTTATATTAAGCAGTAAATATAATAAAACTGTTAAATAAGTAATAAAGGCCTTAAAGATAAAAGTCTTTTAAAAATTTACTAATACTATAAAAACTTAAATAATTAAGCTAAATAAATTTAACTTTATTAAATAATATTAACTTTATTAAACTATCTATAATAAACTTTAAAAAGTGCCTATTATAATACCTTTTATACTAATTAAATAAGCTAGTATTAATAAAGCTATTAATAATAATAGTAATATTATTAATACTAGTAAAATAATTAAGCAAATAACTAAACAAATAATTAAACTGCCGCTTTAGCACCAACTAGCAACCTAATATAACTAAATATTATCTATATTATATTACTTTACCTTTAAGTCTTTTACAAAGCATATATTACTAAAAGACTATACTTTTACTATAAAAAAGTAAATTATAGCTTTAATAAATACAATAAAAAAAGCAGGCTAATATATATTAAAGAAATCTATATTGAATACAAAACTAAAATTACTAAATTTAGCTATACTAGCTATACTTTAACTTAATAATACTTTAAAGCTAGTAATAAAATAGTTTAGTAAAGTATAATAATAAAACCTTAATAGTATATTAATATTACCTATAATATTTAATTAACCTATAAATCTAGGCTTTAAATGATATACCCTCTTTAAATATTAATAAAGATAATAATAATAGTATTACTTTATTAAGTTTTAACTTACTTTAATTTAGCTAGCTATATTTATTAAGAATTTAAATTTAATTTATAAATTAAAGAAAAGATTAACCTTTATTAAAAGTTATAAATAAAGGTTAACTATAAATAATACTATTATTTTAAAATAAATTTGCTGCTGCCTTTTTAATTAAAAGCCTTTTAAACTTAAATGAATAAATAGTAAATCCCCTTTAATATATATTATATTATTCTTTACATATAATATTTATATTAATATAAAAGCATTAATAAATAATAGCTATATACTTTAAACTTCTACTAGCTGCGCTTTTATTAAGCGATTTAATATTATTACCTAATAACTACTATTTATTAAAAACCTTTTTTTATTAATAAAAGTATAGTTAATAACATTTTAAACTTTTTTATTATATAAACTATAACTGGCCTTTATAAAAAGCTTTACCTCTTTTTTATTGTAAATATCTTTAATAATATATTTATTATCTTTAGCTTTTTATAGCTAAAAAAATATAACTTTAATATTAACTAGGAAAAGTTAACTATTACTTTTAAATCCTATTATTATTATAATTATTGCCTTTTAAAGAATATAGCCAGCTTTATATAAATTTTAATAGTAGTTAAAATAAAAAATAATTTCGCTAAAGTTAATATAAGGAATATATATTACTAGTAACTAATAGTTAAAAATGCTTTAAATAAAGTAAAGCTTAACTTAACTAAATAAAGAACTATATTATATTAGTAACTATTAATTAAGAATATTTAAGAAAAGGAAGACTATAACTTAACTAAAGAGGGAGCTTATAAACTATATATTTTATAAACCTCAATATTAAACCGAGATTACTATATAACCTATAGGTGCAGTAGAATTAATAATAAGGAAATATAGGCATAGATAATCTTAAACTAAATATATATATTAAAAAGGAGGGCTAAAAAGCAAGGATTTCAGTGTAAATAGATAACCTTCCTATTCTGGCTAGACCCGGAATTAGGCCTAACACTAGGACCGAGTTTCCGGAGGAACCTTAGTGTAAGTCAGGAAATTTCTATTATCTTTAACGATAATAATTAAGCTAGGACCAGCTACCCTGCCTACCCTAGACTTAATACAATAAGCATAATGGCTATTGTGAAAAATCTAACTAAAATGGTTTCCTGTTTATATGGCCGTGAGTCGATTTAGACGATTTCCTATATAAATGAATTTTGCGGAAAGTAGGAATAAGGCCATAAACCCAATTCTACTGCTGCATTCCTATTGTTTAGTCGGAGGACTATTGTAAAAGATAAAGCTATTGTTTATATAATTACTTTTATACTAGCCGTATATATACTAGATATTCTATAGCTATTAGCTATTAGATTATTTACAATTTAATTATTTATCTATTATTAGCCCAATTAAACTCTTAGTCGTTTCCTTATTGGTGCGTTGTATATAGCTTCCTAGAAGCTATATATAAATAACGTTCAGTATAACCTTGTTATTTTAATATAAAGGATTATTATATTAATATTAAAAAGATTAATAAAATAAGTATTTTATTAAAATTCACTCTTTTTATTTATAAATACTTATAAAAAGGGTTTTATTATAGGTAATTAATATATTTAATATATTTATACTCCTTTTAACTAGTTTATTTAAGAAAAGTTTATTATTTATTTAAGTAACTATTAAATTTAAAAAGTATACAATTATTAAGATAAAATAAATGAATTTAGTTTAATAAAATAAACTAATTTATATTCTCTTTTAATATATTACTTTACTTTTAGTTTTATAGCTATTAAAGTATAAAAAGGTAATTATTAATTGCTTTTAGCTGTAAATATTATAATTAAATAATTTACAGTATCTTTTAATCCTTATATTACTTAACTACAGCTTTATAGTTTTATTAAAAGTGCAGTTCCCGCGCTTTATTTAGGTTATTGTTAATGTATATATATATATATATATTTAAAGTGCTGATTCCCCTTTAATAAACTATATATTTAAAGTAAAAAGTTAATTTCTTTTAGCCTTTTATTATTATTTAATAGCGTTAACTTAAGGTCTTAAATATTTTATAGGGTAGCGAATAGCACTATATATTATATTTATTATATATAGTAGCCTTAACTTTATAGTATTTATATTCCGGAATACCTTTATTATTATTATCCCCCCTCCCCCACCCTTTACTTTCTACCCCTTTCTTTTTTTTTATAATAGTTACTTTAAATAAAAGCTAATAAATATACTTTATACTACCTTTAGCAGTATTACTAGGCTTAATAGCTAAAGGTTATTAATATATTTAAAGGCACCTTTATAAGTATTTAAATAGTTTAAAATTATTATAGTATAGGAAGGCAGGTTAAGGCAAATATTATTGTTATGCCGTAGAGAGCAAGAAAGCCCTAAGGCTTTACAGAAAGCTATAGCTAGGAATGCATTAAGGCTTAGTCACATAACTGGAGCTTACGTAACAGGGCGTTAATATCGCGTTATAGTCAGTGCCATAATAAAAATAAAGGTTATATTATTATTTATATAGTCCTTTTTTATTAGCTATATAATTTATTACTTTATTTAAACAATTACTTTTAGTTTATTTTCTATTATTATTACTTAACTATGAATATTATTTAATTAAAATATAAGGCAATTTATAATTTTAATTTAGCCTTTATCTTTTATAGCTTTAACTAGCGTTTTTTTAATAGGGTCTATAAGTATTATTAACTTAATATATTCCTGCTTTTACTATTAATACTTAAAGAATTATTAATTTTATTAATATTAGAGATTATATAGTTATGAATTTAATGAAATTACTGATTTATATAACTTAAAGAGTTATTATTTAAAGCTTTTTTATAATTAGTTTAAAGAGTTATAGGTTATTTATATAAATTATAATACTATTTTAAAATATTATATTTAGGTTAACTAAAATATATATTATCTTTAAATAGTAGATTCTATAGTAAATATAAAGCTTTAAAGAGGCTTAAATAAAAGATTAAATATAATTTATATTAATGTATTATAACCTAACTATATTAAAGTATATTATATAGATATAGGAAAATATTGGTTGTAATAACTAATTATTAGGAAGTAATTACTGCGTTAAGGGTAATTACTTAAACGTTTACTATACTAAAATATATAATTATTTACTTAATTACTGCACTGTTGCAGTAATTATAATAACGCTTATTAAAATATAAGTAATTTTATAAAGATTCCTTTTATATATATATTACTAGTTTATCGCTTATTTAATATAGTTACTTAAATGGTTATTAATATAATTATTTACCTAAACTACTAGTTTTATAAAATAATAACTATATTACTTTATTTAATATTTATCCCTAGCCTCTCTATTAATATAAACCTATGAACCTTAGTTTAACTATTATGAAAGAACCTAGATTATTATATATTAATAACTTTTATTTAAAAAGTTACTGAAAATCTTAAGTAATACTGCAAGTATATCTACTATAATATCCTTTTTTTATACTTTACCCTTTATTTTGCCTCCTTGCTATATATAAGATAATAATAAAGATAATAATATAAATAAAAGTAAAGATAAAGATAAAGTTAATAAAATAAAATAACTATATATTTATATAAAGGAAGCCTTTTAATATATAAAAGTTAACTATATAAAATAAAAGTAATACTATTAATACTTAATTACTAAAAACACTAGGCTTAATTCAATAATTTACTAATAGTAGATAACTATTATAAATTTATAGAATTAAATACTGCCTATATTTACTTTAAACCTTATACTAAACTATAAAGGGAATATAATAGAGCGCGGTATAGCTATATAGAGTATAAAGAGAATAGAAATAAAGCTTGATTCTATTAAAAAATATACTATAATAGCCTTACTATATATATAGCTAATATAAAGGGAAAGGTAGAATATATATATTATAAGCGCTTATATAGTTTAATATATCGCTTATATAATATATATATTAGCTTATATTTACTATATAAATAGATAAAAGCTTTTTAGCGTTAATAAACATTAATAAATAGTAAATCTTTACCCTATTTAACTTAATATACCCCCTAGTTAATAAAGCTATTCCTAGTATTTTATTAACTGCTATTTTAGTTTATTTATAGTATTATAACTATTTAACTACACTTTTAATGCCTTTATTATTTAGTTAAAAGCTTTTTCAGTATAAATATATATTAATGTTTTATTATAAAGGTAAAACGGATATAAATACTATAGCTATTATTTATTTATAATACTAGGAAATTAAATAAAGCTTTTTAAATCAGTAAATTAATTTTAAATAGTTAAAATAAACATATTAACTGCCTTTTAGCTTTATTTTTTACTTTTCGTTTTTAATTATCAATATTATTATTATTATTAATAGCAGTAATATTAATAATATTAGCAATATTAATATAGCCTTAATAAATATTATACTTTTCTATATTCCTTTTATAATATACTTTTATTAATTAATGATAAAATTATAAAATAAAAGTATTTTATTTATTAAATATAGTTGCAGCTACCCTTTAAAAGTAGTTTATTATAGCGCTAATTATTTTTAAGTGGCTATACCTATTACTACTTTTATCCTAGCTAGTCTAGCTTTTACTTTTACTTTTATCCCTGCGCTAGCTAGTTTAAATTCTGCTTTTACTCCTGCACCTATACTAGCTAGTTTAGCTTTTATTACTGCTTTAGCCTTTACCTTTATCGCCACTACTGCTACTTTAATTACTGCTTTAATTATAGCTGCTTTTACAGCAGTTTTTACTTTAGCCTTTACTTTTACTACTACCTTTACTACTATACTATTATCCCCTTTTTATAAAGGTTATTTAAACTTAATAATTGCTAGTGAAAGATATTTCTTTTAATATATTATTATTGCCTGCTTTTAATAATATACTATTTATTTTAATAATAACTATTAATATACTTTTTAATATTTCTATTTTTACTATATTACTTTAATTAATTTTATATATTATAGTTATTTACTATTTATATTAGTTATATATTAGCTCTTTTAAACTATAACTAATAAAAGTAATTAAATAAGTATACTATTTCTTTATTATATATTTATAAGCTAATATAGTTAAATAGTAATTTAATATAAAAAAGTATTATATTTTTAATTTAATTTCTTAAAAGAAAAGGATTTAATTTATAGTGAAAAGGTAGCTGCTTTAAATAGCTATAATAATAATGCCTTTTATATATAAGTATATAAAAAGTAAAAAGCTTTAAATAATTAATTATTGCAGTAATAAAGTATACCTTTTATAGTTATAGCCTTTAAGTTAAAATTAAATAGTTTCCTATAGTTTTATATTTTTTATTTTACTAATTATATATTTATTAAATTTAATAATACTTTAGAATATTGAAAATACTATTAAAAAAAGCTTTAATAAACCTATTAATAGATATAAAGTTAATAAAGAAATAAAACATTAACAATAATCTTTTTTAAAATCCCTATTAAAGCTATATATTTTGTATATTAATATAATATAAGTAAGTATTAATCTATATATTCTCTCTAATTATAAAGTATATAATTACTTAATTATTATAATTAATATTTTACTTAATAATTATGGTTAATATCTTAATTAATTACTATAGATAATATTTTAATTAATAACTATACTTAATATTTTAATTAATAATTATAGTTAATATTTTAATTAATAGTAAAGTTAAATTTTATCTTTTAAAAAAGGCAATATAAACCTATTACTTCCTTTACTATTCAAGTAAAGGCAAACAGTTTAGTTTTAGTTATAAATATATTAATAATACTTTAATATATAGTATTTTATAAAATCAAGTTTAAAAGAAATATAATAAAATACTTTTAAAATAATCTTTAAGTATTTATCTTATTAGCGAAAAAAGTATTACTTAAAGTAATTAAAGTTTATATATTACCTTGCCTTTTATATTAAAAGGCTAAAAAGCGCTACATATATAAATAATAAACTAATTTATTAACTGCTTTAATATACTTTTTATTAAAGTTAATTAAAAACTATAATAAAGTTAAAGTACTATATACTATATTTAACTTTATTATAATAGTTATATAAAGTATAAACTTTACCTTTTTTTACTATATTTTAATAATTACTTTTACAGCTTATATTATAGCTTCTTTAAACTTTATAATTAATATTAAAACTATAGGAAACTATATTTTATTATTAAATTTACATTATTTTATTACTTTATTACAATAAAGTTTATAAAAAAAGTATATTTTATACTTTTTATAGTTTTAATTAATTTTAATCTTTAAAAACTATAATATATCTCTTTTACTATAAAGCTTATATATTACTTTAAAAGTATTTAATAACTTAATATAAAAAGCTTTATTATTATAATAATATATAATTAAAATATTATTTAGATAAAATATAATAAAAATCTTTTAAGCTTTATTATAAAAGAACTAAAGCTCTTTAAAGTTTAAGATTAACCTTTATTATTTTAAGGTTAATAATAATTTATTAAACTATAGTTTTAGTAAATCTTTTAGCTTTTATAAAGCTATCGTAAGCTTTAAATATATATTTAACTGCTTAAAATGTTTAAGCAGTCTATATATAATTAGTTTTGAGTTTTTATTTTTTAAAGTATTAAAGAAAGCGTTTTTAATATTATATTACTTTAACTTAAAGTTAAACTTTACTATAAAAGCAATAAATATATAAAATAAACCTGCTATTAAAGTAACTGTATATATACTCTTTATTATAAAGCGCTTTTATAAGTCCCTTTAAACTTTAAGCTAAGCTTTATAGTATTTTAGATTTTTATTTTAATTAAACTTATATATAAAAACCTAATATATAAATAATAGCTTTATTTTCGCCTTTAAATATAATATCTTTTACTAGGTTCTTTTTATATATAAAAATTTAATTTTATTATATTTAGTTTATTTAAACCTATCTTTTAATAAGTATTTTATAAGCTTTTTTAGTCTTTTAATAATATTATTAAATCCTTTTAATAAATATTTAATTTATTAAAAGTAATACTTTTTTAAGAAAAAGCTCTATAGTTTATTTCTATATTAAAAATAATAAATATTATTATTATACTTTTTAGTTTACTATTTTATTAAGGGGGAATTAGCGCTTTAAATATATATATACACTAATAATAGCTAAAATAAAGCGCAGGAACCGCGCTTTTAATAGAACTATAAAGCTGTAATTAAATAATATAAAGACTAAAAGATACTGCAAATCATTTAATCATAATATCTGCAGTTGAAAGCAATTAACAGTTACCTCTTTACGCCTTAACGGCTATAAAAATACAGGTAGGGGTAATATATTAAAAGAGAACGCGGGTTAATTGTTATTAAACTAAGTCTATCTGTTTATCTTTATAGCTTTATGCCTCCTTAATCTAGTAGTTATTTAAATAAGCAATTAACTTTACTTAGGTAGGCTAGTAAAAAGGACTATGAATATATTAGGTATATTAGTTACCTTTAATAAACTAGTTATTAACTTTTATTAATTAAATAGTAGTTAATATAATATTAAAATAAAAGGCTTTATAATTATTAAATATATATTAGGCTTCTAATCTTTATAAGCAGTATTTAATGTATATATTTTAAATCTATATATTAAAAATATTTATTAACCTTTTTTATAAATTATTTCCTTTCAAGTCTTAAGCCTTTATAAATATTAACTATTACTTTACTATTTAAAGGATCTTTAGCTAGCTTTTGTTTAAAATTTACTTTTTTACTATAAAAGTAAACAAACCTTTATTATATTAATTTACCTTTAGCCTTTCTAAATAATTACTTTATATTAATTATTATACTTTTAATATTAAAAACTATTCCTTTACTGTAAAACCCTGTTTAAAAAGTTATTATATACTTTTAAAAGTATTACTTTACTTACTTGCAAGTATATTAATTTTACTTATAAAGATTAACCTTTTTAAAGTAACTTTTAATATTTAAAGTGTAAAAGCTTTTTTCAAATATATTAATAGCTTAGCTTAAATAGTTATTAGTTAATAATAATACTTTAAGGCTTATTTACCTTTAAAAGTAAACTCCTTATTTCTTTATTATTTAAAAAAGTATTTCTTACTATAAAAATATATATTTAAAAAAGTATAAACTTTAATTCTATTTCTTTAATGGTTTTAAATACTTTATATAATTAAATTATAATAAACCTATCTGGAAGTACCTTTTCATTATTAAGAAAAGTATTTTTATTAAACTATATATTCTATATAATAATTACCTTTACTAAGTAAAGTAATTAAATATAATATATATTATTTATAGTATATTTAATATATAGGCGCAGTAGCTATAAATATAGATTTTATTTTAATTTAACTATAAGTTTATAGAAAGCTCTTTTATAAAAAAAGGGAGTAAAATCGCAAAACTATTACTTTAATTTATCAATTAATAGTATTATGTTAAATATATAAAGCAAACTTATATTAATAATATATACTGCTACTTTAATATATTTAGGCTAAAAGTTATTTAAAAGATTAATATAGTGAAGTATTTTAATTAATTTAATTATAATTTTCTAGCCTATATATTTTAATATACTATTTAGCTTATAAATATAAAAGGGTAAAAGGTTTAAGATTATTCCTTCTTTATTTACTTAAAGCTAATAGCGTATTAAGCCTTTAACTACTATTATAGCTTTTTTATTATCGTGTTTAATATAATATATAAAGATATTATGTTATATTCTTATTATATTTATAAATTAAAGAATGTATTATAAATAATATTATATATTTTATTTAATAAAAAGTATATATATAACTATATACTATATTTACTTTTAAGTATTAAAAGTAAACTATTTTTATTATACATTTATAAATAATGTTAAAAGTTTAAATAAACCTGAAAAAAGGTTTTAATATTTATTTATTAAATAATCTATATAAAATAACTTATAATATATATATTAAAGTATAATACTTATACTCTATATACTTAATTCCTTTTATCTTTATATTTTTTATATTCTTTATTAATACTTTTAATACTAGAAAGGTAAAATACTTAAAGTATAGGTATTAAAGGTATTTTAAATTAAAGTATATTAATAAAAGGTTATATATTAATCTTTTTCTCTTTATTGCAGTATATACTTTATTATATATATTTAAAGGTAAAAAAAAAGTTATTAAACGATTTATACTATAATATTTAAGTATAAAAGCAGTATCAAAAATAAAGGTTTATATTAAAGAAATAAATAGTTAAACCTATACTTTATTATTACTATAATAGTATTTAAATTAACTATATTAATATAAAGTATATTATTAGATTTTATAAACGAAACCTTTACTTTATAAAGCTTTAAAGTTAATATAATATTAATATAAAATCCTTTTATTATAGCAATATATATAAATTTAAGAAACTATATAATTTCTTTTAATAAAGTATAAAGAGTATCTTAATTAAATAATATCCTCTGCTTAAAATTAAATATTTAATTGCATTTATTTTAATATAATTATCTTTTATATTTAAAACAAAAAAGTTAAAAATAAAGAAGTTTTTACTATTTATTAAATAAATAGTATTATAGGTATTAAAGAAAGTACTCTATAAAAGTCTATAAAGTATATCTTTAACTTTTATATATATTCAAATATTTATTATATATATAGCAGAATTCCCCTCCCCTCTATAAAGTAAACCTAAAGATATTAAAGCTATTTCAAAGTATAAGCCTTTTTCTCTTTTAATTAATAAAGATAAATCTATACCCCTTTATAAAAGCCTTTTATATAAAGTAGCTTATTTATTTTCTTAAAGGTATATATAAATTACTTTGTTAAGGTAGAATCGACACTTTAAATATATATATATATATATACTAACAATAACCTAAATAAAGCGCGGGAACTGCGCTATTAATAGAACTATAAAGCTGCAGTTAAGTAATATAAGGACTAAACGATACTGCAAATAATTTAATTATAATATCTGCAGCTGAAAGCAATTAATACTTACCTCTTTATACCTTAATAGCTATAAAATTACAGGTAAAGTAATATATTAAAAGAGAATACAGGTTAATATTTTATTAAACTAAGTCTATTGTATTTTATTTTTATACTTTTATGCTTTTTTAATTTAATAGTTACTTAAATAAATAACTGACTTTTTTTAAGTAAGTTAATAAAGAGGAGTGTAAGTGTATTAGGTATATCAGTTACCCTTAATAAATTAAATTTATTTACTTAAAAGAGAGTTTATACTTTACTAGCTTATTTAACTTTCCTATAAATATAACTTAAACCTTACTATATTTTAACGCCGCTTAAATATACTTTTTAAAACTATATAAACAGTTTTTACTAGTAAGTATATTAAACTAGAAATTATAATTTAATATTATATTATTTAAGCAGTTATTAAATATTATATATACTTTTTAAGCGCTAAATATTATATTTTTTATATTATTTAAAAAACGCAGTTAAATTAATAAAAAGTAAAGATCTCTTTTAATTTATGACTTTTAATTTATATATTTATATAATATAAGCAATATATAATAAAGCTTAAAATATAATAAACTTTAATAGCTTTTAAAAATATTATTTTAAAAAATATTCCTATAATTTTAAAAAGCTTATATTAAATAGTATATATATATGTATATAATTAATTTATATACTATACCTTTAGCTTTATACTTTTATATACTGCTTTATATAAAACTTATTAATAAAAGATATATATTTCTCTTTTAATTATTTCTTTATATAAAGAAAAGTATAATTTAAGTTTTTTAATAATCTAGCAAATAAAGAACTAGGTTTATATATTATCTTTATTATTATTTATTATCTTTATCTACTTTTATAGTAGTTAACTATAAATACTTTACTTTTAAATTAAAGTTAAGTTATAATAGTTATAGTTAATAGTCTTTTAAATTTACTTATATATTATAGTCTTAATTTTCTTTTTTTATATTAATATTTATAATATTTTAATACTTTTAATGTAAACTATTATAATAGGCTATCATTTTATTAATATTAGCTTTATCTTTAAATTTCACTATTACCTTTTCCTTTATTTATATAAAAGTAAACGTTAAAAAAGTAAGGAAATAATTGCTTAGCTTTTAAAAAGATCTAGATTAATTGTTTTATATATTTTAATGGTAGTTATATAGTTTAAAAAATGGTTATCTATTTAACTTACTACTTTAATAATTTAAGTTTAATAAAAAGTAAATCTTTTATATTATTTATTATAGAAAATAAGTTTTGCAATATAAAGGCAAAAATAAAGAAAGTATAAAGGGAAAGATAATATTAAATAAAAGTTTTCAATAACTTAATTAAAGTTATTACCCAAACTTATAACTATCAGAAAGTATGGTATAGCTATGTAAAGTATAGAGAGAATAGGAATAAAGCTTAATTCTATTAAAGAATATACTATAATAGCCTTACTATATATATATATCGCTAATATAAAGGAAAAGGTAGAATATATATATTTTTAGCGCCTATATAGTCTAATATATCACTTATACAATATATATATTAACTTATATCTACTATATAAGCAAATAAAAGCTCCTTAGCATTAATAAATATTAATAAATAGTAGGTCCTTAGCCTACTTAACCTAATATTATAATAGTATTTACTTTACTTTATAAATTGTTTATGTTTAAAAGTAATATTGATATAGTCTTTACTTATATTAGGTTTATTATTGAATTTTAAAAAATATATTACAACTAAACTTTAAGGGAAGTAAATAAAGATAATATAACTTATGTATTATTAATAGTTTCCATTTAAAGTTTTAAAGCTTTAATAAACCTAATTATTTTATTTAATATTTAAAACTAATAGGCTTATTATCTATTAACCTATTATAGGTAAATACCTTTAATAGGCAAATAGTTTATTAAACTAGTTAAAGTTTTATTAATAGAATTTTAATAGTAAAAAATACTACTAGTATCAAAAAGCAGTATATTTAAAGAGGATATTATATTATTTATAGTTTTATTAGCAGAAAAACAGTTTATAGACTATATATATTATAGTATAGAAAAGCAGGTTAAGGCAAATATTATTATTATACTATAGAGAGAGAGAAAGCCTAAAGGCTTTATAGAAAGCTATAACTAGGAACTCGTTAGGGCCTAGTTATATGACTGGGGCTTATATAATAGGGCGTTAGTGTAGCGTTATAGTTGGTGCTATAACAGTACCCCCCCTTTTTATTACACTATTTAGCCGCAAATAGCTATATTACTTATATAAATTAAAATTCCAGGTAGTTTATTTTAATACTTTTAATATAAAAGTAAATAAAGTGAATTATATAGTTTCTAATGTTAATAATATATAGTTTAGTTATAGGCTTTAGCGCAGTGTAGTTTTTAGTTAACGCTTTATAAATATTAGTTTTTTTTAACTATTTTATTTTTTTCCTTTTTTATAATTCCTTTTAATATTTATTGCAGTGTTTAACTTTTTTAGGTTTTTTTTATAAAAGTTTTCTATTACCCTTTTTTAGCTTTATAAATCCTTAGCTAGTTAATATATAGCAGTATAGTATTGTTATTCAATAAAGTAGTAGAATCTATTATTAGTATAATAATTTAAAAGCCCTTTAAACTTTTATTTCTTTTATACTTTATTTATATTATTTTCTCTCTTTAATATTTTACTTTAAATATTTTTTAATTTTGCTTTATTAATTATCTTTTATTTAAAATATAATAAAGTAGCTATTTTAAGTAATAAAAGGGAGTTATATAAAATTAAAAAAGTCTTTATACTTTTTAATAAACTAATAGTATAGGCTTATAAATATACCTTTATTATTATATAAAGCCTTACCTATTTATTATTTAGCTTTTTTATTAGTTAATTAATATTTATATTTTATATATTAATACAGACTTTTTACTTAATAGTATAAACTAATAATACCTTTCTCTATCTATTTATATTTTCTTTATATTTTCTTTTTAAAGCCTTAATAAAAGGTTTTAGCTATATAATAATACATTTACATTACTTAGCAATAGTATTAACGCAGAAAAACACTCTTTTCCTTACTATGAAAAGGTTTAGCGGGCAAGGCTATAAAGGCTTTATCTTTAAATAAAGGTTAAAACTATAATTAATAAAAAACAGTAATATATTTATAGTTTGAGATATTATATTACTTACAGTAAATATCATTAATAAAAGTTAATAAGCTTAATTATTTTAATAAAGGTTAATAAAAGCTTATAAATATTATTTTATATTTATATTAATTTTTTTAACTTAACTATTAGTTTTAAAGTAAAAGGCTAATAACTATTTTAATATAATTTTTAATTACTTTAAAAGTTATTTTTAAGATTTTAATATAAACTCTATATTACAGTTTGATATAATATTATTAAATATATTATAAAGGCAGTAAGTCCTATTAATAAATATATTAATTAAGTCTTTTATTAATAGTAAAGTAATAAATATAAAATAACATATTTTTATAAAGCAATAAACTAAGATTAATAAATATTTATAAATAATATTATAGTAATAGGATTTAGGCAATAATATACTATAATTAAGAAAGATATTTAATTATATATAAAATAAGATTAATAATAGTTAAAGGAAGGTTTATAATAAAATTTATAAAGCTTTTATTTTAATATATAGTTTATAGGCTTATATAAATACTTTAATATCTTTTAAGATTTATAGCTATTAATATATCTAGCTAATAAGGTTTAAAGTTTTAAACCTATTTAAATATTTAGCTAGCCTGCTTAAATAATTTCTAAATAGGATTTATATATAAAGCTTATTATTAAAAGGAATAAAAAGCTGCTTTTAATAGTAAATTTTATTATTTATTACGTAATAATTATTTATTATAATCTAGTTCTTTATAAAGCTATTTCAACTATTAATAAATATTAATGTTTTAAAGCGCAGTTATTATTCCTTTTATTATAGTATTTTATTTATATACTACTGCAATTAAGTTATTAATTAATTTATCTTTTATTAATATTATTCTAGCTATAAAGGCAGCCTTTATAAATAGTTTAATATTTAATAAAAAGATTTTTAAAATATCAGTTAAGCTTTAAAGCTAAAAGAACTTAATAGGAAAATAATATATTGCCTATTTTTAATTTAATTATTAAAGGGGTTTAATTTTACAGGCCTATTTTCTACTTTTCTATTTAAAATATTAAGCTTTATAGCTTTGAAGCTACGTTAATAGATAATATAAGAGTTAAAGCTAAAGAGGAATTTAAATTATTAAACTTACTATTAATTTAAGGCTTTTATTAAAGTAAAGTATTTAAAGTTCTTATAGTCTATAATAATATTAAACTTTTATAAGCTTTATAATTTTAGGCACTATTCTTTTATTACTTTAATAATAGCTAGAAGTTTTTTATTATAAATTTTATAATTGCATGTTTAGTATTATACTTTATAGAAAAGAATGCAATAAAATATAAAATATTTTCTTTATTCTACTATAATAAAATACTATCTAATATTTAATTAAAGGCATTGATTTTAAAGACTCTTTATTTATTATAGTTAAAAAAGGCTAAAATTAAAGCTTATTTAAAGGTATATTTAATTAAATTGAAGGCTTTTTACTGTTTTATTTTTAAATATATAATTATTTTATTTTTAAAAGCTTATTTAATAATATAGCTATTTTAAAGTATTTTTAAATAAAATAATACTGGAATTTTATAAAGTTAAAGAACTTTTATAAGTCTTTTACACTTTTAAGTAATTATTAGTTTAATATAACTTTAACTTTTTTAAAATTTATTTTTCAGTCCCTTTAAAGTAATAAGTAAACTAAAGTATTTTATTTGTATTATTTTAAACTTATATTTAATAATATTAATTTAAAGGCTAGCGTTTTAAAGGCAAGCTACTATTCTATATATATATTTTTAATACTCTTTTTAATATAATAAATATATAAAGATATTATTAAAGTATATTATATAGATACAGTTAAAGAGGTTATAAAAAGTATAGTTAATATAGTATTAAAATATAGTAAATATATTATAAAGGCTAAAAAGTATAATTAATACTTTTAAAGGGTTAAGCTTTATAATAAATATTATTTTTTATATATCCTTTTTAGTAATATAAAGGTTATTAAATGCAGTAATAATATCAAGTTTTATATATACCTTTATATAGCTTAAAGTATTAAAGGTTTTTTAAATTAAGAGAAATAGGTATTAATTTTTTGTAATAATATTATTTAACTTTTAGTAATTTTAATAAATATAAATACTGCCTTTTAGTTTTATAGCTAAAAGAAAAAAGTAATATATAATATTTGCAATTTATAAATAAATCCTTTTACTAAATTATTATTTAACTATTTCTTTATTATTTACAGTTTATAAAATAAAAATAGCCTATTTCTTTAATATAACAGGTTTTCTTTTAATAGTATTTTAATTTTATAGTTTTAGGCCTATTATAAGGGAAGTTTATTTACTGTTTTTAATAGGAAGGTATTATATAAATTATATAGTTAAGATAATAGTCTTTTAAAAATATTTAGTTTATTAAATTTAAGTTTTCTTACTATAAACTTCTTAATATTAGCAGCTATAATCTTTTTTAATTATGTTAAAAAATAACATTTATTTATAAAGTTATATATTCCGTTAAATAATATTATTTTTACTTTAATATATTCTTTTTATTTTATAAATATTTATTAAAAACTTTTATTTAAAAGCTTTAATAAAGTAATAGGTATTAGTTTTTTAGTTTTAATAGTTTAATGAATCTTTTTTAAGTTATTTTTATTATGTAAATATATAATTATTAATAAAAGGTAATAAAGTTTATAGCTATTATTATTTATATATCTGCTATATTTAAATATACTTTTTAATTTTAAAGTGTTATTTAATTTTATAGATATAATATATTAAAAAGTAATAGTAATAGCTTTAATAAAGGTTTCTTCTTTTATTACTAACTTTAAATAATAAAAGTAAATAATAATTTTATATATATTTAATTTAAAACTATTTATATTTATATTCTTTTATTATAAACTCTATTATATTTATAAGTTATATAATAATTTTAATTTAATATTAAGGTTTATAAAATATAACGTAAAGGCCCCTTTCCTAATTAAATTATAGTCTATTTCCTTTATAGTATTTTTAATTAATAGTTATTAGTATTATATAGTTTTTTATTTAATTAAATTAAACTTTACTTTATTTAAAGTATCTTTAATTATTAATTACTAATAATATATACTGTTTATATTAACCTTAATAAAGTTATTTTTTATTTTAATAACTATTAAAATTTATATACAGTTAGTTATACTTTTTAAAAAAATAGTAATTATAATAATAATAAGAATCTAAAAGTAATAGTTAACTTTTTTTAATTAATATTAAAGTTATATTTTCTTGACTATAAAAGGCTAAAGATTATAACTATATTATTAAAGATATTTATAAAAAAAAGGCAGAGTCCTTTATAAAAGTTAATTATATTTTACATATTAAAAAAGTTTAAAATGTTATTAGCTATACTTTTATTAATAAATAAAAGACTTTTAATAAATAGCAGTTATTAAATAGTAATATTAAATTACTTAATAAACGCGCAATTAATAAAAGCTTAAAGTATATAGCTGCTATTTATTAGAGCTTTTATATTAATATAAATATTATATATACAGAATAATATAGTTTATATTACAGGGATTAATTATTTATTAATTTAAGTTTAAAGGGTTTTTAATTAAAAAGATAATAATAGATTTATTTTAAAATAATAGTTTTATTTACAGTTAATGTTTATTTATAACTTTTAAACAAGGTTAATATTTCTTTTAATTTATAATTTAAGTTTAGGTTTTTAATAAATAAAGCTGGCTAAATTAAAGTAAACTAAAAGTTAATAAAGTAGCGCTACTATTATTATCTTTATTAATATTTAAAGATGGTATATTATTTAAAAGCCTAGATTTATAGGTTATTTAAATATTACAGGTAATATTAATATACTATTAAGGTTTAGTTATTATACTTTACTAAACTATTTTCTTATTAACTTTAAAGTATTATAAAGTTAAAGTATTATAAAGTTAAAGTATAGCTAATATAGCTATATTTAGCGTTCTGAATTTTATATTTAATATAAATTACTTTAATATATATTAAACTGCTTTTTTTATTACATTTATTAAAGGTATAGTTTACTTTTTTATAGTAAAAGTAAAGTCCTTTAATAATATACTTTTTATAAAATATTTAAAGGTAAAGTAATAAAGTATATATAATATTTAGCTATATTAAATTACTGGCTAGCGTTAAAGTAGCAGTTTAATTATTTTATTAATATTAATAATATTACTATTAATCTTAATACTGCTATTATTAATAGCTTTATTAATATTAGCTTATTTAAATAATATAAAGGGTATTATAGTAAATACCCTTTTAAAACTTATTATAAATAATTTAATAAAATTAATATTATTTAATAAAGTTAAATTTATTTAATTTAATTACTTAAATCTTTATAGTATAAATAAACTTTTAAATTAAATATAAATTAAAACCTTTAAATAAACTAACAAGTTTAAAGTAATAACAATTAAAAGCTTTTTTAAAAGTTTAATACTTTTAAATTATTAATTCTTTTACTTTTAATACTATATTAAACCCTTTATTATAAGGCTTAAACTTTAATAAAATTACTTTAAAGTTATTTAAAAGTACTTAAAGTATTCTTTAAGCTTTTAAAAATTATATTTTTCTTTATAATCTTTTTATTTTCCTTAGTATATGTATTTATTATTTACTATTTTTATAGCTTTAATTTCTTAACTTTTATACTTACTTTTAATAAATAAAACTTTAATTAAATCTACAATGAATTTATTCTTGAATCTAGTTTATAATATCTTTTTAAATAATAAAATATAAAATATTAAAGAAATTAAAATATTATTTAATAAAGTAAATTTATAAATAATCTTTAAAATAAGCTTCTTTATAAAATATAGTTTAAACTTTTTAAAATTGAATTTATTATTTAATTATATTATTTTAATATTTATAGTCTTTTTCCTCTATAAATAATAACATAAATAAAGTTCATTTCTTCCTTAAAATTTAACTTCTTTAATCTATATTTATTAATATATTTCTCTATTTCTTTATATAAAGTAAAAATCTATTTATATTTTTTTCATATAATTACTTTATACCTTAAATATTAACTTATATTTTATTAATATATAAGCCCCTTTTTAATTATTTATATATATTTACTATAAAGCGATACTTAATATATTTAAAGCCAAATGTCATTAATTTTAATATATTATTATTATTATCATAAAATATTAATACAATTAATAGCTTCTCTATTTAATTAATTTAATTTAAGTTAATATAACTTGTTAATTACATTTTAATAATTAGATTCTAATAATTAACTTAACATATTTTCATTTAATTAGTTACTTATAAAGAATATATAATATTAAGTTTATAAAAATATTATTGTATTTAATTTCTATTTTTAATTGAATAAATAAGAATAATTTAATTATAAAGTTTAATAAAATTAACTTTTACAGTTATTTTAATATTAATAAAGGTTAAAGTTTATTATATAATTTATATTTTGAAACCTAAATTATTCTATAAATTCTATAGTAAAAATAATACTTTATATTATTCTTTAAAAGTTTTGAAACTTAAAATACTTTTAAATTTATTTTGAAATTTTATAAATACCTTTATATTTATATATTCAATATTAATAAACCTTTATAATTATATTTCTTTGAAGTTTATTTAAAATCCAAACTTCTTTATTTGTTATTAACTTCTTTGTTTATTAAACCTTATATCTTTTGAAAATCTATTATTATTTTAACTAATATCATATTTTCATTATAGCACTAAACCTGCCCTTTAATATTTAATAAGTATTATAGCTATAAGGTTATAATTAAAGTAATATATTAAAGAAGAATGCAGGTTATATTATATTGCATTATGTTTATTTATTTGTTTTCATAGTTTTATATTTTCCTAATTTAATAGTTATTAAAATAAGTAATTAACTTGTTTTAAGTAAATTAATAAAAAGGGGCGTAAGTATATTAAGTATATTAATTATCTTTACTAAGATATTAAATACTTTATTATTCTATTACTTAAAATTAATTAACTTTTAGCTTTTTTAACTTTAAAATCTTTCAATTCAAAATATAATATTTTAAAAGTAATACCTTTTATTATATTACCTTTCTATAGTGATTTATATATAAATAATATTAAGTCTTATTAGGTTTAAAAAGGTATTCCATTAAATTATTATTTCAAATTCCTTAAATAATATAATTCATTATTTACTTTATGTTAAAAATACTTTATTTAACAATATTCTTGTTCCTATAATATATAAATTATTAAAAAAGAATTAAATAATTAAAATAAAAAAGTTATTATATAATTTTTATAATTTTATCTTTCTTTAACTAATCAATTAATTTATAAGTATTATATAATTAATATTAAAAGTGTAAATTTAAATAGTTTTTATAATATTTACAAAAACATTAAAAACAATTGATTATTTTAATTAAAATAACTTATTATAAAATCTTTTAATTTGTTTATAGTAACTTTATATAAAACCCTTTGTATTTTTAAACATATATTTCTTACTGTTTAATATCAAGAAATTAAAATATATATAAATAAGTCGTTTATATATATTTACCTTTCAAATTTATATTATTTTAATAGACTAATAAATCCTTTAATTCTTTTATATATTAATATCTTTATATTTTATTTAATATTATCAAAACTGATTTTAAATAAATACATAAAGTTAAATTTATTTACCTTTTATCAATAAAATTATATTTCTTTAAATCCTTTATTCTTTATTTAATACATAATAAATAATATATTAACCCTTTCCTTCCTTCCTTCCTCTCTTTCTCCTTTATCTGCATTTTATATATTAAATAGTAACTATTTAGCGTTTTTCGATTGTAACACTTTTATATATATACTAAACTAGCACTATACTAGCAACTATAATAGTAACTACAATAGTAACTATCTCGGCATTTCCTTCCAGTAAGCAAGAAAGCCTCTACCGATAAAGATATTAGGCAACTAATTTATTAACCAAACCGCTAAACTAAACCGCATTAATCTCAATTTTTACTATTTCCCTCGCGAGACTAATATACTGCTTCTAAAACAATTCATAACTGTTCCTTTTACTAGGCCTTACAGCTATTTCTTTACTAAGCGATATCCCTTTTATAATTTCCTTAAATTCAACTTTTAATGATTTTAACCGATTAACTCGATAAAGCCGAATAATAACGCCTATAGCACCTACATCAGGTTAATCGTTAATGCCAGACCTGTAGAAGCTGCAGAGTCTTTTTCTATATACAGAATCAGCTTTTTTCCTACCTTCACACCCGATGCTCTTCGAGATTGGCTGGCCTGGCTACGCAGACCCAGCAGCAATGCGTTATGGCCCCTATTCCAAGACCAGTTCAACAGCGCGTTGTGGCCCCTGCTCCAAGACCAATTCAACAATATGTCGTGGCCCCTATTCGACAACGCGTTATGTCCCCTTTTCCTAGACCAGCTCAACAGCGCGTGGTGGCCCCTACTCCATGATATATTCGACAACGCATTATGAGCCCGGCAAGAAACCCAGCTCAGGAGCCCCGTTAACGCGTTCAAATACACGTTCCAGCTAGCCAGCCTAGCCAACCACCCCAAGTCCAAATCAACTTCCAACAGGACCTAAGGGGTTATCATATATCCCGTTATCAAGTTCAACACAGCCACCTTCAACCTAGGGATATAGATTAAGGGAACCGAGAATTAGACTAATTTGACCTGGAAGACCCTGACCAGCTGGGCCTTAATCAACTTGATCTATACTATAACCCCGATCAGGAATTCGTCCCTGATAACAGTCGGGAAGATAAAGATGGCTATAATCCTAATCTTGATCCTGATCTTGCTCCTGATCCTGATCTTTATGAGGATGGATATAATGATGATAATAGCGTTGATAATGGAATGGATCAGGATGACTATAGCGATAGAAGCTATGGATAGGGAATCCGAGGACGCATTCTTTTTCAACTAAGGCGGCGGCATTTAATATATAATAAATAGTATATTGTCCCCTTACTTCCTTCCTTCTTTTCTTTCTCCTTTATCTGCACTTTATATATTATTATTTTAAAGAAAGGCTAAAAAAGTTAATAAATTGAATTTAAAAGTTTAACAATACTAAATATTAATTATAAGTTTTATTATAAATAAAAGGTTGCTCTTAAAGAAAAGCTTTTAATAATATTATAACTTTTAATATTTTTAAATAATATATATTTAAAGTTTTTAAAGTATTTATTTTTTTATATTCAAAAGGTAAAATATTTTTATATTATATATATATTATTAAGAAAATAGAATGAGTTAATAATATAAATAATATTTTTAATAAAAGGTTAAGTAATTTAATTTAATTATTAACTGACCTTGTAATTATATTTTTTTAAATATTTAAAAAAAAGGCTAAAGTTTATAAAATATTTCTTTTTTATTGAATATAAATAACTAAACCTATTTTAATTTATATAAGCTTTATATTAATATACTATTATATAAGTAAATAATATAAACCCTATTACTATATAATATATAATAAAAATAAAAAATAAAAATAAATACCTTTTTTACTTTATTTTCTTTTTTTTATATACTCCTTTAAAGGAGTTATTAAGGAAATATTAATAAGTTTATTTTCTAAAGACTTTTTAAAAAGACTTAAAGAAATATTTATATAGTAATTATATTTTTATCTCTTATAATTTTTAAGTTATAGTATTAATTATATTAATACTATATATTATTAGTTATATGAATACTATATATTATTAAATACTTAAAAAGCCTTTAATATATTATAAGGTATTATAAATCCCTATAATTCATGATTATAATAATAACCTTACAGCTTTATTATCCTTTTTAAATAATAAATTATAGTTAAAATTCTTTATTATAAGTTAAATAATTACATTTAATTCAGTTTAATAGTTCAAATTGATATTTAAGGATTATACTTTCTTTATTTCTGTTTATGTTAATATACTTTTATATATATATTTTAAATATTTAAATTATATAAATATTTGTTTTTTCAAACTTAAATTCAAAGTCTTAAACCGTTAGAAAATTAAAATGTTAATTTTTTAAAAGCAGCTTTTTATTATTTTTTTACAATTCAAAAAAGGCATTATATACAGAAAATAAAATCCAAAAATATAATAACAATAAATAAAGTTAATAAGGTTTTATATATTTAAAGAGACATAATATATATATTATATATTCTTTATATAATTTTCATTACATTATTTAAAAATATAAAAGTAGTATTATAATATATATTAATTTAACTATATTAAAACAATAAAGTATATAGTTCATAAACCATTAATATATAACCTTAATATTAAGAAGCCTACATAATATAATGTTTTCTTAATAGAATTTCAAATGTATATAAAATATAACTTTATATTTCTTTATAATATAGGTTTTATAAACAATAATTATTATGTTTAATTTAGAATATTAATTATTTTAGACTTATATTTTATATTTATAAATCTTATTACCATAACCTTTTCTTATTACTTTAATATTCATGAACACCTTTATATTAAATATATAAAATAATTATAATATTTATATTCTTTAACCTATTATTTATTATAAGAAATATAATTTTATATAAATATAACAAATCTAATATAGCCTATTTATTTAATTCTATTAATAATACTTAGAATATATATATCCTTATTATTATATTCCCTTTAAAGGTTAATTAAAATAAAGTATATTATTACATTAAAAAAAGCTTCTTTTAAAAATATAACTTTTATTTAATTTCTTTTATAGCCTTAACTATTTTAAAAAGCGTTTATATAAATATTTATATATAAAAACATCAATCTTCCTTTATTATAATATTTACAGCTTTATATTAATACAAATTCAATTTTCTTAACTTTCCTATCCTTTATTAAACTATATAGTAAAGTTTTAAATATTATATTAACTTTTTTACTTTTTAAAAAAGTAACAGGTAATTACTATCTATTAAGAATTAAATTTAAAAGATATATAAATAAGATCTTTATTGATATTATTATTTATATAAAGTTTTTATTAAAACCTACTTTATTATATATTAATTATATTTAAAGGATTCATTTACTGTATATTTATAAAAGCTTTAAAAAGTTAAAAAGGTTTTGAGTTTCTTTAATATAATATATTAACTAATAAAAAGAGTTATATTTTTCTTTATTATTCCTTTTTATATTATATATGTATATAATATTATTTCTTTTAATTCGAAATTAATTCTATTTATTTATAATTAAAGTAATAATTTATATATTATAGAGCTAAAGCTTTAATTATTTATAAAGCTAATTACTTTAATATATATAAGGAACTAATAACATTAATAAAGATAAAGCCTAAATATATAATAAATGCAGCCCTTGATATTAATAAATAAGAAAGTAATATAATATTATATATTTAAGGTTTAAAAGTAAATATATAAAAAAACTATCTCTTTATATATAGTAATTTATAAAGTAATAGTATATATATATATAGGCTTTAAGTTTATATATAATATATATATTTATATTAATTAATTTAAAGGATATAAAGGAGTATAGTATTAAGATTATTATAATAAATAGTACTTTTCTTTAAGTTCAATATATATTAATTATATTTACAATATTATAAAATCTAATAAATCTTAAAAAATATAATTTATAAACAAATATATTTCTTTTTACTTTTGTAATAATACTAATTATTTTATAAAACCAAAAGTTTAATTATTAATTATAAATCTTGTATTTTATTATTTATAATTATATTAATAAATATAACTTTTATAAATAATATATAATTATTATATATACCTTAAATTATATGAAGTGTATTTCTTTATTTCATAATATATAATAAATTATATATTACTTCTTTCCTTCCTTCCTTTTTATATATACTTTATATATACTTTATATATTATTATATATTCTATTATTAAATTTAATAAAGTTACCTTTAATTTAGGAATATATATTTAATAAACTTAGAACTAAACTACTTTAACTTAAAGGACGTTAATTAACTGAATTAATTTCACTATAAATAGTTAAATCTATTTAATATACTTAATCAAATTACTTTTAATAAATATAAATAGCTAGGCTGTAATTAAAGGAGTTTAAAAATAAAGATTCCTTACAAAGTTATTATTCTATATATTTAAATAATATATTATTTCTTTCCTTTTTTCCTTTCTTTTTTCCCTTTTTATTTATATTTTATAGATCATCAAAGTAAATATTGCTTTATACTATATATTTACCTTTCTCACTTTTCTTTTAATAATAACCTTATATTTAATAGTCTTTATTGAACCTTATTAATATTGAATAATATATTAGAGTAGCTATTAATTAATATATCCTTTCATTTTCTTTATAAAATATAATATCCTATAAATTAAGTAATACTCTTCTTTAAACCAAAAAATATTATCCTTTAAATTAAAGAATAAAATTATCTAAACTAACAGACACTATTAGTTAAACGAAGGAATAGAATCCTTTAAATTAAAAGCTACTATTCTTTAAATTAATAAATAGAATCCTTCAAACTAAAAGACACTATCCTTTAAATTAAGCAATAAAATCCTTTAAACTAACAAATCCCATCTGTTAAAGCAAGGAATAGAATCCTTTAAATTAAAAACTACTATTCTTTAAATCAAGGAATACAATCCTTTAAATTAAAAACTACAATCCTTTAAACCAAGTAATAAAATCCTCCAAATCAGGGAATAAAATCCTGTAAACTAAAAAATAAATTCCGTTATGCCTAGGGCATTAACTCACAAATATAAATAACTCTTATTTTTTCTATATACCCTTTTCTTTTTATTAATTTACTAGAAAACAAGACACTTTATTTTTATAGAGTTTACTTTATTTTACAATGAAACTTTTTTCAGCCTCTTTCCCCTTTTTTAGCGCCGCCATTCAGGCTTTAATAGCTTCTGCTGCGGAATGTCATAATTGTCATATTGGTGTAGGTCAATGCTATACCCGCCAGGACAATTTGGATGACCTCGCAGTCGTCTGTACTCAATATGAAAATCACTCAAGCTTCCAATATACCTGCCAAAAGAAGCCACATCTAAAATCCTGTGCATTCATATACAATGGCCCGGGTATGCCCAAACAGCTATGCTGTAAGTTGAAAGAGTATCTTGAAATCATATTTCTATAAAACTAACCGAATACCAATAGTGGCTGCATACAAGAACATTATCGACCAGTGCTTCAAAGACCAATTCGATTTTGGTTTCGCCTATGGTACCTACCAATATGGCCCCCATTCTTTCATCCTTAATCGCTGTCAGTTTGGCGGAAGTGACCAGCCAAATACTGGCTTCTGTCATGAGTAGGATTGGGAGTCTTAACCGCTGTAGCGCTGAATTACAGCGGGTGATCAGACAAGTCCAATACGCAGTTCGCTGTCACGGGCTGAGAGCCTAGGTCAAGGAATTCAGCACCTGCCTAATTCGGTTACGGCTGCATATACGCCAATCGTATAAATAGCTGTTATTCGAGGCCAGCCGGCCTCGAGCTTTTCTTCCTTTCTTCCCTAGTTTTAGATAGACAATTCTAGGTCCCCTCTTTCTGTTACACACTTAAGGCCAGTCCTCTCACATTCGCTAGGAAGACTTATTGCATTTTGCTTATTCTATAGCTGATTAAGGTAGAACCAAATGCAGAACTATTTCCCCCTTATATCCTCAACCTTTAAGAAATGAGAATACGAATTTAAGTAAGAAGATTTAGAGTACTTTTGGGGTTTCGCTTATGGAGAAGTCAGCGAAACTGTTAATGGGATGTAAGGTCATTATAGACTGACTACCTTTAGTCGACGGTATACATAGGGATAATTTGGTGCCCTTGCAAATTTCACTTCGAGGCTTTGATAGTAAAGACCAAACCTGCCTAGATTATAAAGAGATTGGAATCATTTCCCAGGGGGCCTAACGCTTATACATAAGTATATGGGAAAACAATAGAACAACTTAGTAGTCAGCACGCAAAGTATCGGCAGCTTACCAGAAGTACGATTCGATGGTTTGTCTGTGTTACAAGATACCTCAACACAATATAAGTCCGTCATACTATTAAAGAGGACAGTCATTGCTCCCCTTGTCATGAAGACCTTGAGATTAGGAGTCTGATAACTGAAGATTGTATGGGGCTGGTGAGAATTGAGAGAAAAAGCGGTGTTATTTGACTGCGTTATCACACAACACTGAAATATTTGCGACAAAACACGATGTTTCTGAATCATCGGGGCGAGTCCACTCGGTAATTTTATCGCCATTCAGACCGATCCCTTTTAAAGGATAACCTGTGGGATGGGGAGACGGCGACACTCACAGATGAAAGCGACTGTTACATCCAGTGAAGGTTAGTCTTCAATGGCAACAAGATGTGGAATATCACACAAGGCCTCTGCCATATCGGGAATAAAGAATACTCAGATCCTCACCCCGATCCACCGATCGCTTTCCTATCAGAAGATGCCTTAATGTGAAACTTGCTGGGACATGAGCGATGTCCAAGGCAATGCATGCCTAGCTTATACAAGGAGAAAATATAGAGGGAGTGAACTATTTATTCTGGGTAGGCACGATTCCTAGTCAGAATATTAAGTCGAGTGCCTATATCGCATTAACTGTATTGGATGGTGCGGACGAGGTAGATAACTATGTTGAAGTTGCAACCAAGGGAATTGCGATACATTACTCAAGGAGGAGCTAAATATATGGGATAAGAAAGTGTGGCGAGTTCTTTATATAATATAAAATAGTTATAGGAGAAGCTATAAGACATATACGTTAATAGATCATAGAATATTAATAAAATAAATAAGTAATGCTAGAATTTAAATATAATTTAAACTATTTAAGAAAATGAATATATAGAGTATATAGTATATTTAATGTAATAGTAATAAACGTAAAGCCTATATTCCTATATAAAGTAAATATATAAAAAAGTACTTTTTTATTTTTAATAGGATTAATATCATTATAATAAATTATTTATTAGAAATTAAATTATTATATACTTTTTTATACTGGTTAAATAATATTAAGTTATATAGATTAATAGTATACTATTAAAATATACTAAACAGGATATATTTACTTACAAAGTAAATATAAACTAATATATTATATTAAGCTATATATGTACTTATAGTTTAAATAATTTCTTTTTCTGTAATACTATTTATCAATTAATATATATATATATATAATAAAGCTTTTATAATATATTTTTAATTGGAGTTAAACTTTATTTATATATAATATAAAGAATAGAACATTTAATATTGAAAGATTATATATAATATTGAAAGCTACTTTAAAAGTATAAAAATAAAGAAGTAAATATATTATAATATATTTATTAATAGAAATCTTTTATATTAGTTTAAAGACTATATTTAAATATTATTAAAATAGAATATAATTTTATCTATATAAATCAAACCTTTATACTTCAAGAAAAGTTATTATTGTATTGAAATTACTTTCTATAGTATATATAAAGGAATTATATATTTTATTAAATTTATAAAAACAATTATAATAAAAGTCTTTTATTTTACGATTTAATTAAGTTTAAACTACTATAAAATGAAAGTTGAATTTATAAGCTATAATAAAATATTTTATATTAATACAATTACTTTAAAGATTAGGATAATAATAATAGAATATAGGTTTTATTCTTTAATTCTTTAATATTAATATTATAGTTAAATATTATAATATAAACTATTGAATATACCTTTCTTTACTTTTAAATATATATAATATATAATATATTATAATAAAAAGAAATAAATAAATATATAATCTTTTTTTATTATATTTTAATTAAAATAATCTTAATACTTTTAATTGAATATTTTACCTTTAAAGTATTAAAAGTATTAAAAATAAATATTAAAGGTTAAAGATAAAGGCTATTTAATATATACACTATAGACTTTATACATTAATATATATTCTATAAATCATTCCATATATACTATAAAATAAATATATATAAATAAATGTCTTTAAAGTTTATTAAAGCATTTAACATAATTTATAAAGATATAGGAAAAAAGGGTAACTTGTTATATTATAAACCAAATAATAAAACTAATAGTTCTATAAATTTATATTTTCTGTTATTTAAAAGCTATCTTTAAATTTATAATTTACTTAAAATAGAATTTATTTTATAAAAGATTATTTTTACTTTAATTATTAAGATTATTATTATTAACTTATTTTATAGTATTTATAATAATTCTATTGAAACCTTTATAATTAATTATAATAATTATTTATTTACTTCAAATATTAATATTTCTATTTAACTTTATATAATTAATATTTAAATTTTATTTTATACACTTATTTAAATATAATGAATACTTTCTTGAAATATTATTTGCTTTTATTTTTATTAAATTTATAAATAAAATGATTATTATTAGATTATATAATTTAATTAGATAATACATAATTAATAGTTCTTTTAACTATATTAATTTCTTATTTTAAGTTTAATATAAACTCTTAAAGTTTATTAATTTTTAACTTTTATAAAGCTTTTTAGTTTTTTTAAAAAATATTTTAATTTACTCTAATTATAATAAACAATTCTCATTAAATAATATTTAAATTTATTGACTTCTATCTTTTATTATTTAAGTCAATAATATATTTTTATTAGTCTTTACTTTAGTTTATATATTGAATATTTATAAATGTATTTTAAGTATTATTAATTCCGTTATATTTAAATTAAATCTATTAAATAAATTACTTATATGTATATATTGTTTAATGAATTTAATAATATCTCTATTATAAAAGAATCTATAAATCTTTATTTTAATTTTTAATTTATATTTATTATAAAAGTATTTAATAAAAAAATAAAGTTTTATATAATTTCAAAAATATAACCTTTAAAATATATAATGTTATTAAAGTATTGTTTTTAAATTAAACCTATAAACCTACCTTTTATAATATACTCTTTATTAATATTATTAAAAGTATTTCTTTCAACTGTTCTTTAAATTAAGTATAGTTAATAAATATAAAGTATATTTGTTTCTTAAGTTTATTTTATTTATTATAAGGAACCCTTTAAATAAATTTCAATTACTTTAAAGTATTACTATTAAATTATTCAATAATTAAAGAAACTTTATTAACTTTTATATTAAAGTTGATTTTAAACATAAATAAAGTAATCATATAATTAAATGAAAAGTATTTAAAATATTATAATATTTATATTAAAAAGTTAAAAAAGCTATATTTTCAATTTCTTCTTTAAGCTTATTAAACATTAATCTTTTTTAAAGTTTAATATAAAGTTTAAAGTAAATAACGTTTAATTTTATAAATTTATAATAATTGTTTATTATTAATATATTATTTACTCAACATTCAATATTTCTAATAATTAAATATTAATAATATTATTTATATTTTCTATAATTCACTTTTATATATTAGCAAGCCTTTTTTATATAAATATAAAATTATTTTATTTTATTATTTTTATTTTTATTTTTATTTTTATTTTTATTTTTTTTTATTTTTTTATTTTTATTTTTTTTTTATCTTTATTTATCTTTTTATCTTTATTTATTAGGCTACAAATTATTTAAATTACAGTCTATAAAGTAAAGTAATTTAATATAACTATAATCTATATATAATTTACGTATATTTCCTATATATCTCCTTTATATATAAAACTAGATACATTATAATTATTTAGTATGGTTTTTTCCATAGTTATTAAGAAATTGCATTCACTAGAACTGTCTGTTTTGTAGAATTATAATTATATTACCTTGTTTAATATTTATCCTTAACCTCTCCGTTAATCTAAACCCTGCGAACCTTGGTTTAACTGTTAAGAATTAACCCGGATCGTTACACTAGTAAAAGGAATAGCTGTAGATTGTCTTGGAAGCGGCGTGGTCTCGCGAGGGAAACAGCAAAAACCAGGATTAACGTGGTTTGGTTTGGCGGTTTGTTTTAGCGGTTTAGTTGGCTGATATCTTCGTCTGCAGAGGCTTTCTTGCTTGCTAGAAAGAAATGCCGAGATGGTTGCTAGTGTAGTTGCTAGTGTAGGGCAGACATGAAGGTCTTGCGATCGAAAAACGCTAAATTGCTACCATTTAATATACAAAGTGCAAATAAAGGAGAAAGAGAGGAAGGAAGGAAAGAAAGGGCCAATACACTATTTATTGTATATTAGTTTATTTAAACTTTAAATTACTTAGGTTATAGAGTTATAAGCCTTAGCTTTAACTAAAATACTATAAAAGAAAATAATAGTAAAAAGGCAAGGTATTTATATAATTATTATTTAAATAAAACCTTTAAGTAGTTATTTAAAGAGAAAAGGGGGTAATATTATAGGCTAAAAGCTTAAGTAAAGGAATTTAATACCTACTTAATTTAGTTATAGCTATATATATAACTTATATATTAATTGTAGAAATTATTATTATTTAGAAATAACTATCCTTGCGCTTTTCTCCCTTTTTTCCCTAGCTTTAAATAAATAATTCTAGGTCCCCTTTTTATATTTATAATATATAAAGTATAGTCACTTAATAGTAATAATAGTATTCTTTTAATAATAATATTATATACTTAACGCTACTCCTTCTATAAAAATATATAATTATTTACTTAATTATTATACTATTACAATAATTATATTTATATTTATTAAAATATTAGTCTTTATAAATCAATGTTTTATATATATATATAATTTATTTATTACTTATTGTATATAGTTGAATAGTTAGTAATAAATTATGTTTACTAATACTGCTTATTTTATAGAATTATAACTATATTATCTTACTTAGTATTTATCTTTAACCTTTTTATTAATATAAACTTTTAGACCTTGGTTTATCTGTTAAGAATCGTATTATAACCTAGCTATATGAAAGACTAGGTTATAGGAATATAAAATAATATCAGATATAGTAACTAATTATTAAAAAGTAATTACTATACTAAAAGTAATAACTTAAATACTTACTATATTGAAATATATAACTATTTACTTAATTCTTGTATTATTACAGTAATTATAATAACGCTTGCTAAAATATTAGTAATTATATATATATTTCCTTTATATATATATATAACTAGCTTATTATATATTTAGTATAGTTACTTAAGTAGTTATTAATAATTATATTTATTAAAACTATTTATTTTATAATATTATAAGTATATCTACTGCAGTATCCTTTCTTGATAGTCTTAATACTTTACCTTTTATTTTACCTTTCTATTAAAGGTAAAATAATAGTAAAAATAATAATATAAATAAAAGTAAAGATAAAGATAAAGTTAATATAATAAAATAACGTTATATTTATATAAAAACAGCTATTTAATATATAACGGCTAAGTATATACAATAAAAATAATACTATTAATATTTAATTATTAAAAACACTAAACTTAAATAAATAATTTATTAATAATAGATAATTATTATAAACTTATAAAAGTAAGCTTTACCTGCTTTAAATACTATACTTAACCTTAAAGGGAACTGACCTTTAAAGGATTTAAGACAGCAATTAAAATATAGCTTTTTAAGCTTTTAATAAAAGTATTATAATACTTTAACTATTTTCTATTTAACTATATAACTATATTACCTATTTTTTAATTAGCTTTAATATAAAGAGTAGTAAAATCTGTTAAAGTGTTAAATAACTTAAAGGTAATATTTTAAAGTAATTGAAATTTATTTAAAGGGATTTGTTTAATAATAAAAGTAAAGCTAATAAATAAATATAATATATATTTATTAATTATAATTGATTTAAAGAGAAATTATAGAATATGTTTAATAATATTAATAAAAAGTATATTATAAAAAGTATATTTATAAAGTTAATTTAAAAAGTAAAATAGTTTAATTATATTATATATTTTAAAAATTATAGTTTTAAAGTTAAATGAAAAAAGTTTACTTTTATTAAATATATTTATAATAAACTTATACTAAAAGGTAAAGGAAAGGTTTATAAATGTATTTAAAATAAAAATATTATTAAGATTATTAAGAAATATATAAATATAAAGAATTTAGTTTAAAGACTTTATATAAATATAAAAAGAGGGTAATAGTAATTTTAATAAGTATAAAAGTATTAAATATATATAAAATAAGTAAAAAGTAATAAAAGTATATAATTAACTTTATTAATAAAAGACTTAATTGTATAAATTTTAATATTAATTAAAAGGGAAAAGTAAAAGTTATTTATTATAACTATAATAAATTAAAATAATTTTTAAAAGACTAGAAAGCTTTATAAAAGTTAAAGATTAATAAACATTAAAACCCTATATTAAAATATAAATAAAAGGTTTATATAGTTTTCAAGACTATTAATTATACATTATATAACTAGAATATATACTATAATAATAAATGCTTTTTTTATAGATTTAATAAAAGTAAAAGTAAATAATATTTAAAATAGCTTAAAAAGATATTTATAATAAACCAAAGGGATATTAATTAAAGGTTAAATCTTTAATTTTTAAAGATATTTTTAAAAGAGATAAAGTAAATAAATATTTACTATATTTAAATAATTGAAAATAAAACCTAAACTTTAATTATAGAAAGTTAATTAAAGATAATTTAGTTTTAAAATAAATAAATAGTTTCTATAATTAATTGTTAATATTTTAATTAAATTACTATAGGTAGTAAAAGATAAACTAATTGCAGTAACTATAAAAATAAAAATAAAAATAATCCTTTATAATAGAAATGATTACTCTATAATATTATACTTTTTAAACTAGAAAGTATATTATTAATATATTTTAAACTTAAATATAACTTAAATAAATATTACTTTTATATAATTAAAAGGATTACTATAAATATATAATAAAGTAAAATATATATATACCTATATAAATAGCTTTATATAGAAGATAAAGTTAATAATAAAATAGCTATTAAAGTAGTTTTAACTGCCTTAACTATATAAGCAGAATTTATATATATTTATAAATAAAGGGGTTATACTATAAATAACTTTAAGTATACAAAATAGTATATTATATTTTATATTACATATATTATATATAAATATATAATATACTTTTAAAAGAAAGTAGAATATAATATATCTTTAATTAAAGTTTTATTTTACTTTATAAAATAAATATAAAATTATAATACTTTTAAAAAATAAATTATAATTATATAGTGTTGATACTTTAAAATTATTATTATTAAGTTAAATATTAAAACCTTAAAAGAATATTATTAACTATAAAGATTCAAAGGATATAAAGCTAAAAGATATTATATCTACAATTAAAAGGAGTTAATAAAATAGTATTTTTATTATAATAAAAGGTTTAAATATAATTAATAATATTATTTAAATTATAATAGGTTTAAATATATTATATATAAATAAAGTAAATAATAGGTTTAGTATTTAAACTTAACTAATAATACTTTATATATATAATTAAACTATATATACTATTAAAAAGATGAATATATTACTTAGTTATAGGAAAAGGTTTGAAAGTAATAAATATAAAAGTATATAAAATATAAAGTTACTTTAAAAAATAAAAAGATTAATAAAATTATAAAAGAGCTGTCTTAAAATTAATTTGATTTTATTACCTATAAAGGAACTGCCTCTAATAAAAGAAACTAGTATTTACTTTAAAAAGCCTTAATTAAACTATATTAACTTTATAAAATAAAAAAGAAAGCCTTTATATATAATAATAAATAAATTAGATAAAAGATTAATTATTTTAAATTTAAGATGGCTAGATATAAAAGAATAGTTTCTTATAATATAGTAAATATTAATAAATATAATATGATTTTTAATTATTTTTAGTTAAAATATAATAACCTTAATATAAATTAAAAGAAAGGCTAATTTTATTAATATAATAATAAAGTTTCTTTAATAATTAAAACTAATAAAAAGGCTTTAACTGTAAAGTAAAGGTTTTATATAAAACCTTTAAATATATTAAAAAAGAGAATTGAGAAAATTACTTTTAATTAAATTATAGAAATAATTTATTTAAAAATAAAACTTAAAGGAAAGAAAAAAACGAATTAAAGTACAGAAATAATTGCCTTTTTATAAAAAGCATTTAATAATATTAATAAAATACTTAAAATAAAAGGCTTTAAAATAATAGAATTATTAAAATAGCTATAAAATATCTTTGAAAAATACTAAAAGTATAATAAGTTGTTTAAAGAAATATTAAATATTGAACTATTGAAATATAGTTAATAAAACTATGTAATTGAGTTTAAAGATAATATAACGTTTACATTTAATAACATTTATAATTTAAGTAAAAAAAACTTAAAAGCTTATATAAATATTTAAATTATATATTAGTTAACAGGTATATTTAACCCTGTCTATTAAAAGTAAATTACCTTATTATATTTATATTAAAGGAAAGAGGTAGATTATAGTTAATTATAAACTACTAATAATTATATAAAGTTACTATTAAAGATAAAGCGTTATTACAATTAATAATAAAATTATAAAATAAACTATATAAAAAGAAGTAGTTTATAGTATTGCATTTTAAAGGCGCTTATAACTCTGTTTAAATTAAATATAGTTTATTTAAATATTGGATTATACCTTTTATTTTTATTAATACTTTTATAATATTTAAAAATAATTAATAATATATTAAAACTATATTTTAATATATTTAGAATTATTTATTTTAATAATATTTTACCTTTTCTAAATACCTTTAAAAATATAAAGTATATATTTATCAAGTATTATAAGCTGTTTATAAAGTTCAAGGAATAT
This sequence comes from Mycogone perniciosa, assembly GCA_025331125.1. Classification (NCBI taxonomy): domain Eukaryota; kingdom Fungi; phylum Ascomycota; class Sordariomycetes; order Hypocreales; family Hypocreaceae; genus Mycogone; species Mycogone perniciosa. The sequence goes on from JAOALB010000136.1 coordinate 40,833, forward strand.
AAATTTTATATATAAAAAGTTACGCTTTTAAAGTATATTATTAGCTTTAAAGAAATCTATATACATATATTAAAAATATAAGCAGTAAAAGGCTAATTTGTATTTATAATAGTAAAAGATACTTTAAGCTGTTTAAGATTTATTTACTATTACAAATAATTTATTTAAAGCTATAAAAGTATTATATAAACTCTTTATAGATTTATTAAAAAAGATTAAAACTTTTGATAAATATTGAATATATAATATATATTTAATAAATTTAAATAATGTATTTAAAAAGAACCTATATTTATTATCTTAAATTTATTTAGAGAAATAAAAGTTAAAATAAATATTTTTAATTTTACTATAAAATTTAATTTAATTAAAAAGGAAAAATAGTAAATTATACTTTATTGCTTTTTACTTTATAGTATTATATAGTATAAACTTAAATTACTATATTTATAATAAAGAATCTTTTACTATTATATTTATATTTAAGAAATAGTAATACTATTTATTAAAATAAATATATAAAGTTAAAGTATATATTAACTATAAAAATACTTTATATTTTATAATAGTTTTATAAATTCTTTAAAGTTAAATCTACTATATAGAATACTTACTAAAGTATAATTATATTTTAATTTATTAAAAAGGATTTAAAAATAAATATAGAAAAGCATTTAATAAAGAAGTTAATTATACTTACAGAAAGATTAAATATATAAAGTAAATATTAAAATAAACCTTTTAAAGATACTATTAATAAATAACACTTTAAGCTATATATAAAGTATTAAATAATTATATTACATTTTAATATATTGAAAAGTAATATACTATTGAAAATAATAATCAATTATTAAAAGATATAAAGTTTAATAATATAGGAATTTAATTATAAAATAAAAAGATTTTAATATTTAATAAACTTTAAAAGAATATAAGTATAATAACTTATTAATATTTAATATATAAATATAAAAGTATTTATAAGACCTATTAATAAATATAAAGGTATTTTAAGTTTTAAAGGCTTAAAGAAGTAATATAAAATAATAGTTTTTATTATATAATTTATAAAGTAATTAAGCTTTAAAATATAAACTATAAAGTAAACTTTAAGGTAAACTAATATTAAAGTAATAATAAAAATGAGTTTTATTATACTTTATTATAAAACTATTATTATTTATTAAATTAAATATAAAACTTAAATATAATAATATTTTAATAATTATAAATTGATTTATTGAATACTTTTACTTTTTTTATATAAAAAAGCAATAAATATAATAATAATAACTTATATATTTTTATAGTTTATTGCAGTTAACTATATAATTCCAGCTAAAATTACTTTTAATTAAAGATTAACTTTTATATTTTAATTTTAGTTAATATTCATAAGTTAATTAAAGATAACTTATAAGTTTAATATTTTATATTTTACTATTTAAAGAAGTATTATAAAATACATAAAAGAATAAAGAAATTATTATTTTTATAAACGTTCTATTAATTAAGAAAGACTATAAAGTTAAAGAAATTAAAGCTATAAAAATAAAAGATAATAAATGTTAATATTTAATAAAGTAAAAGAATTATAAAGAGGAATATAACTTTTAAGAATTTAAAGAATACTTTAATTACTTTTAAATAACTTTATAGCAATTCTGTAGAAATTTAAGCCTTTTAATAAAGGGTTTAATAAAGCATTAAAAGTAAAAAGGTAAATACTTTAAAAGTCTTAAACCTTTAAAAAGACCTTTAATTCCTGCCGCTTTAAATCTTTTAACTTATTTAAAGATTCTAACCTATCTTTAATTATCTTTTTACTTTTAGTTTACTGCTATTGTTTTTAATAATAAAGACACTTTAAATAATTTAAGTTTTATAACCTAACATTATCTAGGACCTAGTCCTATAACAAGATAAAAGAACCTTAGTAAATACAGCCAATTAAATAAAAGATTACAATCCTAATGATAATCTATATAAAGGGACTATCTTTCTAAAAGTAATTTATAATTACATTAATTACTATAATTCAAGTAATTTTATATACTTTTATTCTATACCCGGTTTATATATAAAATTAAATAAATTATGATTTTTAATATAGTTATTGAAATAGTTATTAATTTATAGTATTTACGTAAGTTTACTTGTTTTATAGAATTATAATAATAACCTTTTATTTAATGTTCTCTTTAACTTCTCTATTAATATAACCCTTTAGCCTTTAGTTTAACTATTAGGAACCTGCCTAGATTATTATATATTAACAACTTTTATTTAAAAGGCTACTAAGAATTTTAAATAATGTTATAAATATATCCGCTATAGTATTCTATTTTAATAACTTTAATATTTTACCCTTTACTTTACCTTTTTATAAAGGATAAAACTATAAGAAAAATAAAAATATAAATAAAAGTAAAAATAAAGCTAATAAAATAAAATAACTTTATATTTATATTAAAAAGGCATTTTAATAAATAAATGCCTATTATATTAAATAAAGTTACAATATTAATATTTAATCGCTAATACTATTAAACTTTAATTATTAATTAAATAATAATAAGCTATTATTATAAACTTATAAAACTAAATACTACTAGTGCCTATTTTAATACCAGCATTAAGCCTAAAAAGAAATTAACCTTTAAAGTACCTAAATAAACTATTTAACATATAACTAGCTAGGTACTTTAACGGAAACACTATTATACTTTAACTATTTTTTACTTAAATATATAACTATTTTATTTATTTTTTAACTAGCTTTAATATAGATATTAGTAAAGTCCTTTTAACTGCTAACTGCATTAAAGGGAACACTTTAAAATATTATAAACCTATTTAAAGAGATTACTTTAATAATAGTATTAATATTAATAAATATAGGCAATTTATATTTACTAGCTATAGCTGCTTTCAAAAAGCATTAAAAGGCGTTTGTAATAGTATTAATAAAGAATATATTATAGAAAATAAACTTTTAAATTTAATTTAAAAGGGAAAATACTTCAAGTATACTATATACTTTAAATACTATACCTTTAGAATTAAATAAAACACTTTATATTTATTAAATAATTTTATAATAAATTTAAATTAAAAGTTAAAAGAGAAGCCTATAAAGTCTTAAAGGAAAAAGGCTTTATTGAATGTATTAGAAAATATATAAATATAAGTAATATACTTTATAAACTTTATTTAAATACTAAGCGACAATAATAGTAATAAACATAAATTTATAGGTATTAAAGATATATAAATTAAGGTAAAGAGCAATAAAAATATATTACTAGTTTTAATAATAAATAATTAAAGTAAATAAATTTAATTATTATTTAAAAGAGAAAGGTAAAGGGAGCTCACTATAATTATTATAAGTTAATATAGTTTTAAAAACTATTAATTATATATTACTTAACTAAACTAAATATTATTATAATAGCTGCTTTATTTATAAATCTAGTAAAGATAAACGTAAATAATATTTAAAATAATTAAAAAGAATATTTATGATAAATTAAAAAGGAAGTTAATTAAAACTTAAACCTTTTACTTTTAAAGATATTTTTAAAGGAAATAAAGTAAATAAGTAAATAGTTGTTATAGTTAACAATTAATATTTTAATTAAATTACTATAAATGAAAAAGAATTAATTAATAGTAGTAACTTTGTTAGTAAAAATAATAGTAACCCTTTATAATATAAACTATTACTATAGAGTGCTATACCTTTAAAACTAGAAAATATATTACTTATAAACAGTAACTTTTAAAGTTAAATAAATATATATTACCTAAACCCTATTAAAAGGACTATTTTAAATATATATTACTATAAAGTAAATTTATACCTTTATAAATATCTTAATAACTAAAATAAAGTTAATACTAAATTTATTGTTAAAGTAATTTTAATTACTTTAACTATATACACTAAATATATATATATCTATATACTAAGATATTATACTGTAAGTAACTTTATATATAAAGATATTATAAGACTTTATAGGTTAACTATACTATATATAAATATACAATATATTTTTAAAATAAAGTTAAGTATACTAGCTTTTTAATTATAATTTTACTTTACGTTATATAATAAATATAGGACTATAATACATTAAAGCATAGATTATAGCTATAAGGTATTAAGACTTTAAAGTTATTATTATTAAATTAAATACTCAAACTTTAAAAAAGTGCTAATAGCTATAATCTATTAACTAGTATATATTTAAAAGATATTATATTCACTACTTAAAGGAATTAATAAAATGGTATTTCTAATATAATTAAGGATTTAAGTGTAATAATAATATTATTAAAAATGTAATATTTAAAATATATAATATATAAAATAAATAAACTATAAGAATAATATATATAGTAAACTAATAAAACCTTATATATATAACTAGATTACTTATATTACTTAGATAATTAATATATTATTTACTTATAAAAGAAACTTTATAAATAGAAAATATAAAAATAATTAAAAAATATATCTGATTTAATATATTATAGAATCAATTAAAATTTACAAAAACTATATTAAAATTAGGTTAATTTTATTATTTATAAACGATTTACCTATAATAAAAGAAGCTAGTATTTAGTTTAAAGAACCTTAATTAACTGTAAAGTTTATATAAAATAAAAATTAATAAATAATATATATTACTTATAAAAAGGCTATAAAGTAACATTTAATAAATTATATCTTTTAAGATATTAAAAAAAGGTAATAATAAAGAGTTACTATACTTTAAATTAAAAATAATAATTAAAGGATATTAACTATATATTATAGCGCAGTAAGGCAGCTTAAGGTAAATATTATGATTATATTATAGACAGTATAAAAGCCTTAAGGCTCTATAAAAAGCTATAGCTAGGAACGCGTTAGGGCCTGGTTATATAATTAAAGTTTATGTAATAGGGCGTTAATATTGCGTTATAGTTAATGCTGTAATAGTACCCCCCATTTATCTTGCTATTTAGCTGTAAATAGCTATATTACTTATATAAATCGAAATTCCAGGTAATTTATTTTAATACTTTTAATATAAAGGTAAATGGGGCGAATTATATAGCTTTTTAATATTAATAATATATAGTTTAGTTATAGGCTTTAATACAGTATAGTCTTTAGTTAGCGTTTTATAGGCTTTAGCTTCTTTTTAGCTATTTCCTCCTTTTCCTCTTTTATAATTCTTTTTAATATTTATTGCAGTAAGTTTAGCCTTTTTAGGTTTTTTATATAAAAGTTTTATATTACCCTCTTTTAGCTTTATAAGTCTTCAACCAGCTACTATATAGTAGTATAGTATTTCTATTTAATAAAGTAACAGAATCTATTATTATTATTATAATAATCTAAGAGTACTTAAAACTGCTATTTCTTTTATACTTTATTTATATTATTTTCTTTTTTAATACTTCACTTTAAATACTTTTTAATTTAACTTTATTAATTATTTTTTACTTAAAATATAGTAAAGTAGCTATTTTAAATTGCTAAAAAGAGTTATATAAAACTAGGAAAATCTTTATACTTCTTAATAAACTAATAGTATAAGCTTATAAATTTACCTTTATTATTATATAAAGTCCTGCCTATTTATTGTTTAGCTTTTTTATTAGTTAATTAATCTTTATATTTTATATATAAATAAAGACTTCCTGCCTAATAATATAAATTAATAATGCCTCCTTTTATATATTTATATTTCTTTATATCTTTTTCTTAAAGCTTTAATAAAGGCTATTAACTATATAATAATATATTTAAAGTAATTAATAATAGCATTAATATAAAAAAACCTTTTTTCTTTCAAGATAGAAAGGTTTAGCGGGTAAGGGTATAAAGGCTTTATCTTGATATAAAGGTTAAAACTATAACTAATAAAAAATCGCAATATATTAATAGTTTTAAATACAATATTATTTATAGTAGATTTAGCGAATAAAAGCTAATAGATTTAGTTATTTTAATAAAGGTTAATAAAAAGCTTATAAATATTACTTTATATTTATACTAAGCTTTTAATTTAATTATTTATTTTGGAGTAAAAGGTTAATAACTATTTTAATATAATTCTTAATCGCTTTAAAGGTTATTCCTAGAACTATAATATAAATTATGTATTTTAGTTTAATGTAATATTATGAAATATATTATAAAGATAGTAAATCCTATTAATAAACATATTAGCTAGCTTTTTTTTTAATAGTAAAGTAATAGGTATAAAATAATATATTTTTATAAAGTAGTAAACTATTATTAATAAATATTCATAAATAACATTATAGTAATAGAATTTAAATAGTAGTATAATATAGTTAATAAAATATTTAACTATATATAAAATAGGATTAATAATAGTTAAAAGAAGCTTTATAATAGATAATATAAAGCTTTTATTTTAATATATAGTTTATAGGCTTATATAAATATTTTAATATCTTTTAAAATTTATAGCTATTAATATATTTAGTTAATAAAGTTTAAGGTTTTAAATCTATTTAAATATTTTACTAGGCTACTAAAATAACTTTTAAATAAGATTTATATAATAAGTTTATTATTAAAGGGAATAAAAAGCTGCTTTTAATAATAGATGTTATTATTTATTACTTAATAGTTATTTATTATAATTTAAAGTTCCCTATAAAGCTACTTTAACTATTAGTAGATATTAAGGTTTTAAAATGCAGTTATTATTTTTATACTATAATATTTTATTTATATATTACTATAATTAAATTATTTATTAGTTTATTTGTTATAGGTATTATTATAACTATAAAGGCAGCTTTTATAAATATATTTATATTTAATAAAACTCTTTTTTAATATATTACTTGAACTTTATAGGAAAATAATATACTAGTTATATTTAATTTAGTTATTAAAGGGGTTTAATTTCGCAGGCTTATTTCCTCCTTTTTTATTTAAAGTATTAAACTTTATAGCTTTAAAGCTAGGTTAATAAATAATATTAAAATTAAAGCTAGAAAGGAAATTAAACTATTAGATTTATTATTAATTTATAGCTTTAATAAAAGTAAAGTATTTAAGGTTTTTATAGTTTATAATAATATTAAACTCTTATAAGCTTTATAATTTTAAGCGCTATTTTTTCATTATTTTAATAATAGTTAAAGGTTTTTTATTATACATTTTATAGTTATATTCTTAAGTATTATACTTTATAGAAAAAGATATAACAAAGTATAAAATACCCTTTTTATTATATTATAATAAATTACTGTTTAATATTCAATTAAAGGTATTTATTTTAAAGGCTATTTATTTATTATAGTTGAAAAGGGCTAAAAATAAAGTTAATTTAAAAGTATATTTAATATAATATTAAAATATAATAAGTGTATTATAAAGGCTAAAAGGTATAATTAATATTTTAAAAAGGCTAAACCTTATAGTAAATGTTATTTTTTATATATCCCTTTTAATAATATAAAGGTTATTAAATGCAGCGATACCATTAAGTTTTATATATACCTTTATATAGCTAAAAGCATTAAAGGTTTTTTAAATTAATAGTAATAGGTATTAATTTTTAATAATAATATTATTTAAGCGTTAATAGTTTTAATAAATATAAATACTGCCTTTTAATTTTATAGTTGAAAGGAGGGGAGTAGTATATTATATTTGCGATTTATATATAAATCCTTTTATTATATTATTATTTAATTACTTTTTTTATTACTTATAGTTTATTAAATAAAAATAGCCTATTCTTTTAATATAAAAAGTCTCTTTTAGCAATATTTTAATTTTATAGTTTTAAGCCTATTATAAAGGAAGTTTATTTATTATCTTTAATAGGAAAGTATTATATAAATTATATAGCTAAAATAGCAGTTTCTTTAAATTATCTCGTTTACTAAACTTAAATTTCTTTACTATAAACTTCTTTATATTAACAGCTTTAATTCTTTTTAATTATATTAAAAGTAGTATTTATTAATAAAGGTTTTCTTTTTTATTATTTACTGCAGATTATAAAAGTAAACAATAGCTTTATATATATTTGATTTAAAATTATCTATATTTATATTTCTTTATTATTAATTTCACTATACTTATAAGTTATATAATAATTTTACTTTAATATTAAAGCTTATAGGATATATAGTTTATAGGCTTCCTTTTTAATTAAATTAGAGTTTTTCTTTCTTTTAAGGTATTTTTAATTAATAGTTATTAATATAATATAATTCTTTATTTAACTAAATTATACTTTACTTTATTTAAAGCGTTTTTAACTATGAATTACTAATAATATATATTCTTTATATTAACTTTAATAAATTCATTTTTTATTTCAATTACTATTAAGATTTATATAAGGCTAGCTATACTTTTAAAAGGCAATAATTATAATATTAATAGCATTTAAAAGTAATAGTTAACTTTTTTTAATTAATATTAAAGTTATATTTCTTTAACTATAAAACATTAAAGAGAATAGGTATATTATTAAAGATATTTCTAATAGAACAAAGGTAAAACTTTATATAAATGCTAATTATTGTGTATATAATACAGAATTTTAAAATTTTATTAACTATACTTTTATTAATAAAAAAAAGGCTTTTAGTAAATAATAGTTATTAGATAGTTATATTAAATTACTTAATAAATATACAGTTAATAAAAGCTTAAAGTATATAGCCGCTATCTATTAAAGCCTTTATATTAATATAAGTATTATATATAAACGATAGTATAGTTTATATTAAAAGGGATTTACTGTCTATTAATTTAAGTTTAAAGGGTCTTTAATTAAAAAGGTAGCAGTAAATTTATTTTAAAATAATAGTATTATTTATAGTTAACCTTTATTTATAACTTTGAATAAAGGTTAATTTTTCTTGTTTATTTATAAATTAAGTCTAAGTTTTTAATAAATATAGGTAATTAAATTAAAATAAATTAAAAGTTAATAAAATAGCGCTATTATAATTACTTTTGTTAATACTTATAGAAAGTATATTATTTAAAGCTTAGATTTATGGATTAATTAAATATTGCAGGTAATATTAATATATTATTAAAGTTTAATTATTATACTTTATTAAACTATTTTATTACTAGCCTTAAAGTACTATTAGGTTCAAGTATATTTAATATACCTAAATTTAATAATCTTGATTTTATATTTAATTTAGATTTCTTTAATATATATTAAACTGCTTTTTTTATTGCATTTATTAAAGCTATAGCTGATTCGTTTATAGTAAAAGTAAAGTCTTTTAATAATATATTATTTATATAAAATTTAAAAGTAAAGTAATATAATATATATAATACTTAGCTGTATTAAATTAATAGCTAGTATTTAAGTAATAGTTTAATTATTTATTTAATTATTCTATTAATATTGATAATATTACTATTATTATAAATAGTTTTTTTAATATTAGCTTATTTAAAAAGTATAAAGGGTATTATAATAAACGCTTTTTTAAAATTTATTATAAATAGTTTAATAAAGCTAATATTGTTTAATAAAGTTACATTTATGTAATTTAATTATTTAAGTCTTTATTGTATTAATAAACTTTTAAAAAACCTTTATTTTTAAAGCCTTTATTATTTATTTTACTGTTTTATTATATTTACTATTTAATATATATAAGTTTACTATATAATTTTCAAAAGGGTTTTTTAATACAAATAAATTATTATAAAACTATAATACCTTTTAAAATAAATAGATTATTTTATATTATTTATTAGAATTAATAAAAAGTATTATATTAATCCTTTAATACTATTAAGTTAGGTTATTAAAATCTTTAATAATAATATTAAAGCCTTTTTATTTTAGTTAATATATATTTCCCTTTAAAAGATTTATAATATATAAAATCCTTTTAAGTTTAATTAAAAAGATTAATTAATTATTTATGAAAGTAATATTAATTTAAAAGTATTAATTAATATACTTGTATTAATATTTAATAATATCCTTTTATCTACTCTTAAATTATATAAAGTTTTTAATTTAGTTGTAATTAAATAAATTATTATTTTAAAGTTTAGTGGTAAAGCTATATTTAAAGCTTTAACCTAGGCCTTAATTTATACTTTAAAATTTCAATTTTTAACTGCCTACTTTAAGATTTCCTATTTAAAGGTTTATTTTATTTTTTTTATTAAATTAAGCCTTTATTTATTATTTAATTAAAGAAATAAAATTAATAATAATAGTTATTTTTTTAATAATTGTATTTATTAAATATATATAGTCGCTATTAATACTGGATTTTTATAAGGTTTTAAAAAAAAAAAGAAAAGTATTAGCTTTATGGCTGAGACTATAATCTATTAGGTTAAGTTAAGCTATAAGGCAAAGTTTAAGGCATTTATATTTATCTCGCTTATAATTAATTTCCTATAAGTATAGGGTTTAAATAATAAAAGCTAGGCTATAAAGGTATTATTATAGGTTTAAAAATAAAAGGGGATTTAAGGGAATTTATAGTTTATTAAATATATACTTTATAATAGTATAGCTAAGTTAAGGGATAATATAAATTATTATAGTATAGGAAGGCAGTATAATAAAGCGTTAAGCCAGGTAGGCATAATATAGGTAACAAGGTATTATAAGACTTAAACTTACTGCTTTATTAACTTATATGCAGCTAGGTTAATATAGTTAAGTAAAGGTCTAGCGTTATATAAAGGACCCTATACTGCCTGTCTTTTATAATAGTATATACCCCTTTAAATATAATATATATTAAAGTATATACCTTTTAGTATTATAATTATCCCTTTTTTCTAAATAGCTATCCAAGATATTTTTTAATATTAAAGTTTTATAAATAAAGGAAGTAAAGCAGTATTATTTTTTATATTCCCCTTTAATTACTCTTTAAATTACTTTTCCTTTATTTTTATTTTACCTGCCTTTTATATTATTTATCCTTTAACCTTTATTCTTTAATCCTTTATTTAATTTATCTTCACTTTATTGGCTTTATTTTACTAGCCTTTTACTTTAATGCCTTTTATTTACTAAGTCTATTAAAATTAGCGCTTTACGCGAATTAATACCTATTTTAGGTAAACTGCTGGCTTTTACCTCGCTAAAAGCTGGTATATATATTGTTTCTGTATAGTATTAAAGTATAATAAAAAGGCAATATAACAGTAGGGAAAGCCTAGCGATTTAAAGCCAATTAACTGCATTGTTACTAATTCTGCCTTAACCTACTATGTTTAATATATAAAATGCAATAATTCCTATAATTAATAGGTTCTATTTAGCGTTTATAAGGCTAGGTATATTAACCTTTTATTCCTTTATTAATTGCTTTTAGCTAGCCCCTTTATATTACTATAGGGTTATATTTACTAGATAAATATTATCTTTAAGTTAATTAAAACTTAATATAATAACAATATTATCCTTAAACTCAATAATAATAAAGACAACCCCTTATATAAGTTAAAGGGATCTATATATTGGAAGTTTATAGGGATTTCATTCAACTTTTACTTTACCTTTAATAGTATTAACTTAAAGTATCGCTAAAAGTATTAATTAACTACTAGTAAAAAGAATTAAAGTTTTATAAAATATAAAACTTTAATAACTGTTTATTAATACCTTTTAGTGTTTTAATAGCTTTATTTTTTATTTTAAGCTCCTTTTAATATATATTTTTACCTCCTTTAATATTACCTTTCTCTTTATTAACTGCTTATATATAAGCTATTAATATTACTTATAAATAGGTAAATAAATAAACTATAACAGACTTAGTGGCCTAAATTAAAAGGCAGTTTTTTAAGCTTCTTTTTACTAATAGTAAGTATATCTATTAATAGCTGAATAAGGTCACTTTATAGTAATTAATAAAGTATTATTTATTAATAGGAACTTTGATTAAAATAATGTAATAAAATAATTAAATTATTATTTAAAGCAGGTTTTAATTTATAATTATTTTATTATTTATTATTTGCTTAGGTTTTAAAGTATAAATAGCCTTTTCCTTTTACTTTAATTAATTTTCAATTAATAGTAAATCTATATTAACTTTTCAAGTTTACTTTTCTTTTTCTTTAATTAATTAAAAACTTCCTATATTTCTATAATATTAATAAAGGCTTACTTCCTTTTAGCCTATACTTTTTAATAGTATTTTATTTACTTTTAAGTATTTCTTATATTACTTTCTGCAATTTATTAATTATATTGAAAGGGCTATTCTTTCCTTTTTACTAAAAACTATATTTCCCTTTAAAGCTATATATATTTTATAACTTCTTTTATTTCCTACCTTTCGTTTAAATTTTGTAGATTTAGTATTAAAAATAGTTTACTAATAGTTCCCTTTTTTACTATTTATAGTTTTAGTAAGCTAATATGAACTATATTATATATATAGGAGTATTTATTTAGTAAAGGAATATAATAAATCTATTTTTCTATAGCTTTAAAAATATAAAAAGGCTTTATAAACTTATTATTAACTTTTACTTTTTACCTTTTAGCCTTAAGTCTTTTATTAAAATACTATTAAATCCCTTTATTATAAAGTTAAAGGCTTATAGTATTTATTATAATAAGGTACTTAGTATTTTACTTTAATTTACTATTAGACTTTTAGTTTTATTTAAAGTTGGTTTATTTTTTTAATATAAGCTTATACTGCTAGTATACCTTTACTTTTAATAATACCTTTACTTTTAATAATACCTTTACTTTTAATAATACCTTTACTTTTAATAATACCTTTACTTTTTATTTAAAAATCTAGTTTAAAGTTATATAAGGCTTTAAATGCTAATACCTTTATTATTATATATTTTATATTATTATAGGCAAACTATATTAACTTTACAAGCGATACCTATATTGCCTGCCTTTTATTTATAAAGTATTAAAAGTAATATTCTAGTATTTAATTTATTTTATCTATATATTAATTAGTCTATTAGTAAAATACTATTAATAGGCAGTATTTTATTTTAAATATAAAATAAAGTTTTAATTAAATATCACTTATAAATATTAATCGTTTATTTAAAATTATCTTTTATAAAGGCTTAAATATTAATTTCACTTTTATATAAAATAACTTTATTAATTTTATAGTAATTGTTAAAGTACTAATAGATATAAATAATAAATACTTTATAAATTAATTTACTATTATTAAAATAATGTTTACCTTTTACTTTTAATATTTTATTATTAATAAGCTTATAATAAAGTTTATAGTAACTTTTAATTATAGTTTATTGAAAACTAAAAGCGATTTTAAAGATTTATATATATAATATTATTATAATACTATACTTTAATATATACTATAACTATATATATATTTACTAATATCTTTATTTATATAATATAAATGAAACTTATATTGAAGCAGTTTTAGTATTTATTAAATATTATAGTAGCCTATTAACAGGTTATTATAATATAGGTTTGTTAGTTTTTAATATATTACTTTATCTTTTAATATATATAAATAGTTTTAATAAAATAGCAGTCTTCTAATACTTAATAACTAAACCCTTTAAAGTTATTAGCTGTTAACTGCTAATATAGTAGCCTTTTATTTTTTAGTTTCTTTATCCTTTTTTTAAGCTGTTTAAATTAGCTTCTAAAGGATTTAAAGATTAAATCTTTTATAAACCTTTTTATTACTAGCATTTACTTAGCGATAAAGGTTAAAACTAATTACTTGCAATTAACTATCTCTTTAATTGAGTTAATTAAATATAAAGGTTTTAGTAGTCTTTTACTTTTATTTTTATTAATATAGGTTATTTTATTTTATAAAGGCATTTTGCTATATATTCTATATATTTATATTAATTAAACTTTAATTAGTCTATTCTGTAAATTTAGCAGCAATTTAGGATTTATTTATTATTCCCCTTTAAGGTTAAAGTACTATAATAATATATCTATAAAGTGACTTTTTTTAATTAATGTTTAATTATAAAGTTAAATAGCGCTAAATATATATACTATTAGGCCTATTACTATAATAGCTTGTATTATTATATAAAGGTTTATAAGTTTAAATAGTTAAATAAAACTTTTATAAAAGTCTTTGCTTTATTAAAGTAATATTTCTAATATAGCAGTAACTTTATAATTATAAATATCTTTTAATCTAAGGTTTTATAATTTTATTTTATATTAATAAACTTTTAAAACTAAAACACTATTAAATAATACTTTCCTTTTAAATCTATTTAAAAGAAAATCCCTATTATTATATTATTAAATGTATTTATTTTAATATAGTTTAATGGCTTTAAATTAAAGTATTATAATAATAATACTGCCTAAAAAGTATCTTTTAACTGCTAAAACGCTACTTTTTTACTTTTTATTAATTAAATTATCCTTAGCTTTTTTTTATTTTTACTGTCCTTTAATAAAGGAGTAAAAGGGGCTATAATATAAAGGTATCTTTTAATAAACTATTAATAAAAGTTATAAAACCTTAAAAATACTTAAATATTTATATATAACTTAAGTTTAAGTTATAATATAATAATATTAATTTAAATAAAGGTTATTAATACTTTATCTTTTAATGAAATATACTTTAAAAATTTAATATTATTTTAATAAAAAGTATATTGTAAAGGGTTAATATATAATGTAATTTAGTTTAATTATTACAGAACTTATTTAATATACTTTATATACTTTTCTTAATTTTTAAATAAATAGAAATATTATTAAAGTAAACTATATATATAATATTAATTAATGTATATAATACTTTATAAATATAATATTAGAAGGCTATTAATATATTAATAAACCTAAAAGGCATTATTAAATATTTAAAGTAGCTATACTATCTTTAAAATATACTTTTTTATTTATTTCTTTCTTTGATTTAAATATAATAATAAACTTGCTTTATATTAATATTTATAAAGTATTAAATACTTTAAATACAGTTAAAAATCTTTAAAATAAAAGGTAAAGGGTAATTTATTATAACCTGACCCT
This sequence comes from Mycogone perniciosa, assembly GCA_025331125.1. Taxonomy (NCBI): domain Eukaryota; kingdom Fungi; phylum Ascomycota; class Sordariomycetes; order Hypocreales; family Hypocreaceae; genus Mycogone; species Mycogone perniciosa. Next base: position 55,901 of record JAOALB010000136.1, read on the forward strand.
TTGATAACCGTATAAAGGGTCTAGGGCGGTATATACCCTGGAGGAATAAGGCAACAACTATTTAATTACAAAGGATTACAAAGGATTACTATAAACTATAAATTACTTCAATTACGGAATATAAGCTAAGGTAATCTAACTTAACCGTAATCTATATATAATTTAAATATATTTATTATATATCTCCTTTATATATAAAACTAGATAAGTTATAATCTTTTATATAATTACTTAAATAGTTGTTAATAGATTATATTTATTAAAACTACTTATTTTATAAAATAGTAACTATATTACCCTTTTAAATATTTATTTTTAACCTCTCTATTAATATAAACCTATAAACTTTAGTTTAATTATTAAGAATTAACTTAAATTATTATATATTAATAAGTTTTATTTAAAAGGCTATTAAAAATCTTAAATAATATTGCAAGTATATCCGCTATAGTATCCTTTTTTAATAATCCTAACACTTTACCCTTTATTTTACCTCTTTACTAAAGGCAGGATAATAATAAAAATAATAATATAAATAGAAGCGAAAATAAAAATAAAGTTAATAAAATAAAATAACTATATTTTGTTAAGGGTAATTGATATACCTAATGCATTTACAGTCCTTTTTACTAGCCTACTTAAGTAAAGTTAATGGCTTATTTAAGCAATTACTAGATTAGGGAGGCATAAAACTATAAAGATAAACAAATAGACCTAGTTTAATAACAATTAACTCGCGTTCTCCTTTAATATATAACCTTTACCTGTATTTTTATAGCCGTTAAGGCGTGAAGAGGTAACTGTTAGTTGCTTTCGACTGCAGACATTATAATTAAATGATTCGCAGTATCTTTTAGTCCTTATATTACTTAATTACAGCTTTATAGTTCTATTAAAAGCGCGGTTCCCGCGCTTTATTCTGGTTATTATTGGTGTATATATATGTTTAGAGCGCTGATTCCCCTTTAATAAAATATATTTATATAAAGGAAGCCTTTTAATATATAAAAGTTAACTATATAAAATAAAAGTAATACTATTAATATTTAATTACTAAAAACACTAAATTTAACTTAATAATTTACTAATAATAAGTAACTATTATAAATTTATAGAATTAACCTTTACCTGCTTTAAATATTATACTGAATTTTAAAGGAAATTAACCTTTAAAGGATTTAAAAAAGTTACTTAAAATATAGCCCTTTAAGTCTTTTAATAAAGGTACTATAGCACTTTAACTATTTTTTACTTAACGATATAACTATTATTGGGTTAGGTAGGCTAAGGACCTACTATTTATCAGTGCTTATCAGCGCTAAGGAGCTCTTATCTGCTTATATAGCAGATACCAGCTAATATATACATCGCGTAAGCGATATATCAAACTATATAGGCGCTTACAACGCATACATTCTATATTTTCCTTTATATTAGCTATATATATATATAGCAAAGCTATTACAGTATATTTATTATTAAAATCAAGCTTTATTCCTATTTCTCTCTATACTTTATATAGCTATACCGCGCTCCGCGACAGTTATAAGCCTAGGTAGTAACTATTAAAGTTACTAAAAACTTCTTTTAATATTATATCTTTACCTTTACTCTTTCCCTTTACTTTCAAGCTCTTAAAGCCACTTTTTATAATAGATAATATAAAAGATATTACTTTTATAAAGCTAGATTTAATAGTATAGTAGATTAAATAGATTACTATTTTCAATAACTATATAACTACTGCAAGGATTTAGAATAAGGTTAATCTTAATCTCTTTAATTAAAATAACAACTATTTCCCTACTTTAAAGCCATTTACTTTAATTAAAGCAAAAAAAACTACCTTAAAAGCATTTAAAAAAAAGCTACTTTAATAAATATCTTTATTTATTATAACAGTCTACTCTATAAACACTAATATACTATCGCCTTATATATTAAAAAAAGGAAGGCTAAAGTAGTAATCTTTAAATAAATATAGAAGATAGTTAATACCGGCATTTATATTTTAATCTTTATAGACTTTAAAGCTATAACCTAAACTATAGCCTTAGCCTTTACTGCTATTAAAATAGCTAATAAAAACAATAAAAACTTAAATGCTAAGTTTACTATTTATTAAATTATAAAGAAGTTTAAAAAATAATTAACTTTTTGCAAGGATATAATACGCGAAAAGGTATAGATTTTATATAAACGCGCTTTATATAATATAAAGTATAGAAACTTAAAGCTAAAAGTATAGTATATAAACTAAGCGCGTATTTATATAAATGCAGTAAAGTATAAGCTCTTTAAAGTTATAGGAACGGCTACCTAAAAGGCTTTCCTAAAAGCTATTAAAGTATACTATACCTTAAACTTTACTTTATATTACCTATACTATATAGACAGTTAAATTAAAAGCGGCAAAACTATTAAAATTGTCTCTTTTAATTAATTTAGTTAACTTTTTTTAAATAGTATATAAAATATAGAAAATTATATTTATAGACTTTATATAATACTCGGCAACTGCTTAAATAAAGCTATAGTGAATAATAGTATATATTTAAAAGCTCCTTTTAGAAAGGAATACCTATATAGATAAAAAAGGTATAATTAGCCTTTAAAAGACTATAGTATACTATTAGCTGCGCTTAAAAGAAAACCTAATAAGAAAGGGAAATATATCTTTAACCCGCAATAAACTGCAGAAATTTATATTTGCCTTTAAAAAGACAAATAGTATATACTCTGCAATAAGTTTAGTAAAAAAGGTATTAACTTTATAGCCTTAATTTAAAAAGGTATAACTTTAACTATTATAGCTGCTTTAATCTCTTTAAATTTAATTAATAAAAAAAATATAAGCTTTATAGTATATATAATAAATATATTAATATATATTAATGTATAGGATATACTTTACTGCCTCTTTTAAAGCATTCTCTTTAATACCTATAGTGCTATTTATCTAGTAAATAGCAGGAATTACTTTATTTTTAACTCTTTTATTTTAAGTATAGAAAATAACTATATTAAGGCAGGAAAAGCTAGGTATTTTATAGCTGGAAAAAGACGCCGCCTATTAAAGAATACTCTCTATAATTTATATTAAAAGGCAGCGCGCTTAGTAAACCTTATAGATATAGCTGTAGTTAAAGGATTTTACATTAATATTATCTTTTTATTAAAACTTCAGAAAGTAGGAATATAGCTTATAAAGTGTAATAATACACTGCGCACTAGTATAGTAAATTTAAATACTATTATAAAGAAAGTAAAGTATAGGTATAATCTTTTATTTCTTTAATATAAACCCTTATCGCTCTATATTAACTTTATCCTTAAATATACTATTTTAAGCAGTATAACTACTTTATTCCTTTTTCCTAGTATAAACTACTATATCTATATAATATTAAAAAGAAAGAGAAGACTAATATATAACCTATTAATACCATATAACGACTTAAAGAAGCTTTAACACCTATAATTAAGACATCTAGGCCTAAAAGCGCTTAAAGCACTAGTAAAAAACGCAAAGAATATATATATTAAAGGAACTATACAAATAGAGTGTAAAGCCTATACTCTTATATATACAAAACAGGTTATCATTTATAAAACATTTAAAAAATAAATACTAAAACTATTCTTTAAAATACATTAAAATCTTTAAAACTATCTTTATAGTTATAATAAAAATAACTAGCTTTTAATACTTAAAAAAGAATACATTTTATAGTTATATATATACCTTTTACTAAATAAAAAATAAAATACTATTTTTAATACTTTCTTTAACTTTACAAATATAATAAAAACGCAATATAATATTTTAATATATTTTTTTAAGCAGGATAATAAAAAGGCTATAATTGCAGTTAAAGGCTTAATATACTTTTAAATCTAGGTAAATGTAAAAGGAATTATCTTAAAGCTTACCCCTTCCTATATATATAAGCCGAATAGCGCCTTAAAGCGCGCAGGTTAGGAAATTATAAATAAATTAATAAAGATACTTAAAGCTGTAAGCTTTCCAACAAATTTATAGCTTAAAAGTATAAAAGCTGCAGCATATATTATTAATATAAGTTTTACATATAGCCTTAATATAATATTACCTATTAAAAAGTTAAAGCAATAATTCTGCAATTTCGCGCCCCTTTTAATAAAAGAGCTGTCCGCAGACTTATAGCCAAATTAAAGCAGACTCTATATATATAGCTGCCACGCCTATATACTTAATAAAGACTGTAAAGCTAGCTAAAATAAAAAGAAATTTAAAATAAAGCTTAAAGGCCTAATTAGATATTTTATTAAATATACTATAAATAATATATATTGCATTTAATTACCTTATTTAATAAAGGTAATTATTATAAAAAATATACAGTTTAATAAAACTAGCTTCTTTAACAGTAAAGGAAAAAGCGCAGATAAACTATTTATAGTTAAGTTAAATAAACTGTTTCATAAAATTAAAGAAAATAAACCGGAATTTAAACTCTTCCTAATATATATTCCTGCAGTAAAGGATACCTTTATAGGTAATATAAAAGAAAAAAGTATACCTTTAAAGGTAAGAATTATACAGAGCATTAAAATCAACGTAATAAATACTTTAAATAAACTACTAGTATACTTAAAAAAACCTTTTAGTCTTTAAATACTAAAGGCTACCCTAAAACAGTTAATCTTTATAGATAAAACCAGTGCATTAATAGGAACCCTAAGCAACGCTCTTAAAAGCGACTTACCCCTCTTTAAAGAAAGAGAGCTAGCAGAAAAATAGCCTTATATATTAAAGGTGCACTACTTAATAAAAGAGGATAAACCACTATAGCTAAAGGCAAACCAGTATATAAAAGACTTGCCTACTTTTATATTAAAAAAGTAGATTTTAAAGGAAAAGCTAGCTAATAATTCCCTAAATAGTAAAGCAATAGTTAATATTTATAGGAATATAAGACTTTAAAGGAAATAACCTGTAAAAAAGGTTAATAAATATCTCCTAGTATATAGGACTAAAATATATACCTTAAACACTACTTTAAAGGATAATAAGCCTAGTATATACTTAATAATTATAAGACTCTTTAATTTAATACTATATTAACTGCTGCTTAATTAATAAAAGCTAATAAGCAGTAAACTAAAAAGTATAGTAATAGTATTTACTATTTTTAATGCAGTAATAAATTAAAAAGCTTTCCTTTAAAAAAGCATTACTTTTAATAAATAAACTATTTACTAAAAGGATTTAGCGAAACTGCTAAAAGACTAAAAGGAGCTTATAAAACACTTACTTAAAGCTAGGTTTAAATAAGCTGCGCATAATAAAATTAACTCTTTACACGCAAAAGGAACCTGGCAAGAGATACTATACTTAAAGGCAAAGATAAAGCCATTACCTATATATTAGGTTTTTATATATAAATTTAACTAAAACAGAAATTTAAAATACTATAAAGCTTAACTTATAGTCTAAAGGGATTTACAGGAATACTCTATAATAAAGACTATATATACAGCTATATTAACAGCGCGTTCTTTCTATATATTTATTACTTTAACAGTAAAGTTTAACCTTAAATTAAAGCAGTATAATATTAAAAACGCTTTTTTTAATGCCTTAAAAAATAAAATTTTAAAACTAATTATATATAAATTTCCTAAAGGTTTTAAGCTATTAAATATCTATTTAAAGCTCGCTAAAGCCTTATATAGGCTAAAGGATTTACTAAAACTATAGTTTAATAAATTATCTTTAACTTTAAAGAAACAAAGGTTAATTTTAAGCTTTAAAGAGCGTTACCTCTTTTATAACTAAACTTAAAAGATTTTTATTATATTTTATATAAATAATATCTTAATTGCATATTATTATAACAGTAAAACTCTTTACACTAAGCTACTAAATAGTTTTAAAGTAAAATATAAGCTTTATAGCAAAAGGGATATATAGTAGTTTTTAAATATTAAAATTACTTAAAACTATAAAGAGTATAAAATATACTTTTCCTATAAAACCTATCTTAAAAAGGTTGCGAAATAATTTAAGCTTAATAATAAAATATAACTTCCTATAATTCTAATATTAATTATAAAGCTTAAAAAAGCTATAATATAAGCTATAAAAGCAACTATTAAAATATATTAAAAAAAGGTAAAATTTATACTTTATATAGCTATTATAATAAAGCTAGATATAGTATATAGTGCCTTAACTTTATTGCAATTCTTAACTAACCCTAATAAAAAGTACTTTAAAGCAGTTAATTAATTAATCCGCTATCTATATATATAGCGCTTTTTAACTCTTTAATATAAAGGGCAAGGCAAAATATAGGTTTTAACTGCTTTAAGTAATACTTTTTTCGCTAATAATATAAATACTTAAAGATTATCTTAAAGGTATTTTATTATACTTTTTTCAGGCTTTATTTTATAGAATACTATACGCTAAAGTATAGTCAGTATATCTATAATTAAAATAGAGTTATTTACCTTTACTTAAATAGTAAAAGAGGCAATAGGTTTATATTACCTTTTTTAAAAGATAAAATTTAACTTTAATATTAATTAAAATATTAAGTATAATAATTAGTTAATTATATTTTTTATAATTAAAGAGAGTATATAAATTAATATTTATTTATATTATACTAATATATAGAATATATAGCTTTAATAGGAATATTAAAAAAGATTATTTTTAATTTTTTATTTCTTTATTAACTTTATACCTACTAATACGTGTATTAAAGCCCTTTTTTAGCAGCGCTTTAAGCACTTTAAAGCACTATTAAACTTAATAAATATATAGTTACTAGAATAAAATATATATAAGTATAGGAAACTATTTAATTTTAGCTTAAAAGCTACTTGCTATAAAAGGTATACCCTATTACTATAATAACTAATTACCTAAAGCTTTCTACCCTTTATACGCTTCTATATAAAAGGCATTATTATTACAGCTATTTAAAATAGCTACCTTTTTAATATAAATTAAATCCTCCTCTTTTAGTAAATTAAAGTAAAGGCGTAATGCCTTTTTATATTAAATTACCATTTAATTATATTAGCTTATAAATATATATAAAAATATATATATTTATTTAATTATTACTTTTATTTACAGCTTAAAAAAGCCGGTATATAATTAATGCAAGCACTAAATAACCATAAAGTATATAATTAATTAAAATAATATAATAAAAGTAAAGAAAAAATATATTAAAAAGTATATTAATAGTTACTATTAAAATAAATAATATACTACTAAAAGCAGGTAATAGTAATACACTAAAAGAAATCTCTTTTACTAGCAATTATTGACTTTAAATAACCTTTATAAAGAGGGGATAATAGTATAGTAGCAGGGGCAGCTGCAAGAGTAAAGGTAAAAGTAAAGACTGTTATAGGAGCAGCTGTAGTAGGAGCAGTAATTAAAGCAGCAGCAGTAATAACAGGGGCAAAGGCCAGAGTAGGAGTAGGAGTAGTAATAGGAGCTGTAAAAGTAAAAGGAGGAGCTAATAAAGACGCCGCAGCGCGCAGTTTAGCGAAGGCTTCCTTATAATTCCTAATAAGCCTTAACTTAAAATAAAAGAAAGGCTAAATAACTAGACTAGCCAGCGCAGCAATAGAAACTAGACTAGCTAAAGCAGGAGTTAATATAAAAGCAATAGCTAGTATAAAAGTAATAAAAGGCATAGCCGCCTAAAGACAATTAATGCTATAATAAGCTACCTTTAAGGGGCAACTGCAACTATACTTAATTAAAAAGGTATTCTTATTTTATAATTTTATTATTAGCTAATAAAAACGCACTATAAAAAGAATATATAAAAAGTATAATATTTACTAAAGCTATATTAATACTATTAATACTATTATTAATAATAATAATAATAATATTAATAATTAAAGAAAAAAAGTAAAAAATAAAGCTAAAAGACAGTTAATATATTTATTTTAACTATTTAAAATCAATTTATATACTTAAAGAGCTTTATTATGTAACTTCCTATTATTATAAATTAATAATAGCTATAGTATTTATATCGCTTTTACTTTAATAATAGAATATTAATATATATTTATAATAAAAGAGCTTTTAATTAAGTAAAAGAGGCTTTAAAAGCGCAGCCAGACAGTTATAACACTATAAATAAACTAGGATAGCAGTTAATAAAGCACTAGGAATAGCCTTATTAACTAGGGGGTATATTAGGTTAAATAGGCTAAGGATTTACTATTTATTAGCGCTTATTAGCGCTAAAAAGCTTTTATCTGCTTATATAGCAGATACTAGCTAATATATATATCGCGTAAGCGATATATTAGACTATATAAGCGCTTATAATATATATATTCTACGTTTTCCTTTATATTAGCTATATATATATATAATGAGGCTATTACAGTATATTTATTACTAGAATCAAGCTTTATTCCTATTTCTCTCTATACTCTATATAGCTATGCCGCGCTCCGCGATAACTATTATATTTACTTTTTAACTAGCTTTAATATAAAGGCTAATAATGTTTTTTTAACTATTAAATAATTTAAAGGAAATGCCTTAAAGTAGTTTAAATTTATTTAAAGGGATTTCTTTAATAATAAAAGTAAAACTAATAAGTAGATATAGCTTATATTCATTAACTATAATTAATTTAAAAAAGAATTAAAGAATATCTTTAATAATATTAATAAATAATATACTATAGAAAATAAACTTATAAATTTAGTGTAAAAAGGAAAATAGTTTAATTATATTATATACTTTAAAAATTATACTTTTAAAGTTAAATAAAGAAACTTTGCCTTTATTAAACGCTTTTATAATAGACTTAAACTAAAAGTTAAAGGGAAGCCTATAGATTTTCCTATAATAAAGGTATTATTAAGTTTATTAAAAAATATATAAATATAAATAATTTAATTTATAAACTTTATTTAAATATAAAGAAAAAATAATAATAATTTAAATAGATTTATAAGTATTAGAAATATATAAATTAAAGTAAAAGGTAATAAGAATATACTATTAACTTTAATAATAAAAGATTTAATTAAATAGATTTAAATATTATTTAAAAAGGAAAGTTAAAGGTTATTTATTATAACTATAATAAATTAAAATATTTTTAAAGGACTATAAAGCTTTATAAAAGCTAAAAATTAATAAACTTTAGAAGCTTATACTAAAACTTAAATAAAAGGTTAATATAGGTTTAAAAGCTATTAATTATATATTATTTAACTAAACTATATATCATAATAATAGCTGCTTTATTTATAAATCGAATAAAGATAAAAGCAGATAATCTTTAAAATAACCTGGAAAAATATTTATAATAAATTAAAAGTAATATTAATTAAAGTCTAAATCTTTAATTTTTAAAGGTATATTTAAAAAAGGTAAAGTAAATAAATATTTACTATATTTAAATAGTTTAATAAAATAATACTTAGACTTTAACTATATAAAGTTAAATAAAAATAATAACATTTTAAATAAATAAATAATTATTGTAATTAATTATTAATGTTTTAATTAAATTACTATAAATAATAAAAGATAAACTAGTAGCAATAACTTTAATAAAAAAATAAAAATAACCCTTTATACTATAAACTATTATTATATAATATTATACTTTTAAAACTAGAAAGTATATTATTAATATATAGTAACTTTAAAAATAATTTAAATAAATATTACCTTTATATAATTAAAAGAGTTATTATAAATATATAATTAAATAATATATATTTACGCTTATATAAATAGCTTTATATATAAAATAAAGCTAGTCATAAAATAGCTATTAAAGTAATTTTAACTGCCTTAGCTATATAAATAGAACATATATATATTTATAAATAAAGAGACTATACTGTAAATAACTTTATTAATAAAGAATATTATACTATATCCTAGGTTATTTGCATTACATATAGCTATATAGTATACGTTTAAAAGAAAGTAAAGTATAATATATTTTTAACTAGAATTTTATTTTACTTTATAATATAAATATAGGATTATAATACTTTTAAAGAATAAATTATAACTATATAGTATTAGAATTTTAAAATTATTATTATTAAACTAAACATTAAAACCTTAAAGGAATATTATTAGCTATAAGGATTTAAAGGATATAAATTTAAAGGATATTATATTTCCTATTAAGAGAAATTAATAAAATAGCATTTCCGCTATAATAAAAGGTTTAAATATAACTAATAATACTATTTAAAATGCAATAGCTTAAAGTATATTATATATAAATAGACTAAGTTAAGGGATTAGTATATATAATAAGCTAATAATATTTTATATTTATTACTAGATTATATATACTGCTGGAAGAATAAATGCGCTATTTATTTATAGGAAAAGTTTTAAAAATAGTAAATATAAAAGTATATAAAGTATAAACCTACTTTAAAAGATAAAGAGATTAATTAAATTATAAAGGAATTATATTAAAATGAATTTAATTTTAATATTTATAAATAAACTGCCTATAATAAAAAAAGGTAGTATTTACTTTAAAGAACCTTAATTAACTGCAAAATTTATATAAAAAGAAAAGAAGTAAAAAATAATTAATATTATTTATAAAAAGGCTATAAAGTAATAATTAATAAATTATATTTCTTAAAATATTAAATAATAAAAGTAATTATAAAGATTTACTATATTTTAAATTAAAGATAATAGTTAAAGGATATTAAGTATATATATTAATAGATAGTAGAGCAATAAGTAATTTTATTGCACTTATAACTATAAGTCCCTTATAATTACTTTAAAAAAAGTAAACTAAACTATATTAATTTTATTAAATAAAAGGAGGTGCCTTTATATATATGTTACGGCACCGACCGTGACGCCATGTTAACGCCCTGTCACGTAAGCCCCGGTCACGTGACCAGGCCCCAACGCGTTCCTAGCTATAGCTTTCTGTAGAGACTTAGGGCTTTCTCGCTCTCTACAGCACAACAACGATATTTGCCCTGACCTGCCTTTCTATACCATAATAATATAATAATAAATAAGTTAAGTGAAAGATTAATTATTTTAAACTTAAAATTATTAAATATAAAAAAGTAGTTTTTTATAATATAGCGAATATTGATAAATATAATATTATTTTTAGTTATCTGTAATTAAAATATAATAACTTTAATATTAATTAAAAGAAAGGCTAGCTTTATTAGTGTAATAGTAAAGCTTCTTTAATAATTAAAACTATTAAAAAAGCCTTAACTATAAAGCAGAAATCCTATAAAGAACCTTTAAATATACTAAAAAGAGGAATTAAAGAAGTTAGCTTTAATTTAATTATAGAAATAATTTATATAAAAATAAAGCTTAAATAAAATAAAGGGAAAGATAATTAAATTTAATGAATAATTGCCTTTTTATAGAAACCATTTAATAATATTAATAAAATACTTAAAGTAAAAAGCCTTAAAATAGTAGTATTATGAAAATAATTATAGAGTATCTTTAAAAAATGCTAAAAGTATAATAAACTATTTAAAGAAATATATAATATAAAACTAGTAAAATACAGTTAATAAGACTATATAATTAAGCTTAAAGATAATATAAATACTATTTTCTATAAAACTTATAATTTAAATTAAAAAAAGCTTAAAAGCCTATATAAGTATTTAAATAATATATTAATTAAAAGGTATATTTAATTTCTTTTATTAAAAGTAAATTATTTTATTATATTTATATTAAAAAGAAGTAAATTATAGTTAATTATAAACTATTAATAATTTAATAAAAGTATTATTAATAATAAAACTTTATTACTATTAATTATAAAATTATAAAATAAACTATATAAAAAAAAGTAATTTATAGCGCTAAATTTTAAAAGCGCTTACAACTTTATTTAAATTAAAAAAAGATATAAATAAATAACTGCCTTTTAAATTAAATATAGTTTATTTAAATATTTAATTATACCTTTTAGCCTTATTAATGCCCCTATAATATTTTGAAAGATATTTAATAATATATTAAAAGAGTACTTTAATATCTTTATAATTATTTACTTAAATAATATTTAAATGTTTTTAAATATATTTAGAAAATATAAAGAATATGTTTATAAAGTATTATGGTTATTATAAAATATTAAATTATTTATAAAATTCAAGAAATATAAATCCTATATAAAGAAAATGATTTTTCAAAGTATATTATTACTTGTAAAGAAATTTATATAAATTGATTAAAAGTATAAGCAGTAAAAGATTAGCTTATATGTATAATAGTTAAAGAAGCCTAAAACCTTTTAAAATTTATTAACTATTATTAATAATTTATTAAAGGCTATAAAGGTATTATATAAACTTTTTATAAATTTATTAAAAAAGATTAAAAATCTTTATAAATATTAAATATATAAAAAGCTTTTAATAAGCTTAAATAATTTATTTTAAAAAACACTTATATTTAGTATATTAAATTTAATGAAATAAATAAAAGTTAAAATAAGTATTTTTAACTTTATTATAGGAGTTTAATTTAACTAAAAGGATAGAAATAATAAACTATACTTTATTGCCTTTTACTTTTAAATACTATATAATATAGAATTAAACTATTTAATATATAATAAAGAATTCTTTATTATTATTCTTATATTTAAAGAACAGCGATATTATTTATTAAAAGGGATATATAAAGTTAAAGTATATATTAACTATAAAAATATTATATATTTTATAATAGTTTAATAACTGTTAAAAAGGTAGATTTATTATATAGAATACCTTTTAACGTTTAATTATTTTTTAAATGTATTAAAAACGATTTAAAACTAAATAAATGAATATACTTAATAAATAAATTAACTATAATTAAAGACAGATTAAATATATTAAGTAGATTTTAAAATAAACCTTTAAAGGATATTATTCATAAATAGTGCTTTAAATTATATATAAAGTATTTAATAATAATATTATACTTTAATATATTAAAAAGTATTATATTACTTAAAATAATAATAGATTTTTAAAAGATATAGAGTTTAATAATAAAGGTATTTAATAATAAAATAAAAAGATTGAAATTTTAAATAAACTTTAAAAAGATATAATTATAGAAGTCTATTAATATTTAATATATAGATATAAAGGCATTTATGAAATTTGCAAATAAATATAAAGGTATTTTAAGTTTTAAAGGTATAAGAAAGTAATATAAAAAATTATTTTTTACTATATCATTTATAAAATAATTAAAACTTTAAAATATAAATTATAAAATAAGCTTTACCCTTTATTAATATTAAAATAACTATAAGAATCGATTTTATTAAACTTTATTATTAAATTACTATTATTTATTAAACTAGAAATAAAAACTAAATATAATAGTATTTTAATAATTATAAATTAATTTATTAAATACTTTTATTTCCTTTTATATACAAAAGCAATAAATGTAGAAATACTAGCCTGTATATTCTTGCAATTCATTACAGTTAATTACATAATTTTAGTTAAAATTATTTTTAATTAAAGATTAACCTTTATATTTAAATTCTGGTAAGTATTTATAAATTAATTAAATATAAATTATAAGCTTAATACTATTTATTATTTATAAATAAATAAATAGATAGAATATGTTAATTAAATTATTAAAGCCTATTGAAAAAGTTATATTAACTTTAATTAAAATAATTAAATAGAAAAGTTATTAGTTATATATATATCCTATAATAGTAATATTTTAAAGGTTACCAGACTTAGCTTTATATATATTAGCTATAGCTTTACGCTAAATATATATAAAGCGCTAAAGAAAGGCCTATATATTAATAAAGTATAAATTAAAGTTAAAGATATAAAGCAGCTATATAAAGAAATATAAATATACTTTTACTTTATATAAAAAGAATTAAAAAAGTATGTTAATAAATATAAATTAAAAGGATTAATCTTTATAAAGGGAGATAGTTTATTTATATTGTTATTTACTAAAAGAAAAAACTATAAATATAAAAAGAATATAATTAAATAATAAATTAAATTTTAAAAGATTTAAACTTTACTTATTTAAAAAGGCTATTTTAAAAGTTATTTATAACCTTATACTATTAAATAATGTTTAAATTTATTTAATATTTAATATTTTACGATTTAAAAAAGTATTGTAAAATAGATTAAAATATAAATTAATCATAGATTTAATTCAAGTTTTATTAATTAAAAAGAATATAAAGTTAAAGAAATTAAAGCTATAAAAATAGAAAATAATTAATATTAGTATTTAATAAAATAAATGAATTATAGAGAAAAATATAACTTTTAGGAATTTAAGGAATACTTTAAGTACTTTTAGACAACTTTATAATAATTCTATTAAAATCTTAATTTATTAACAATAGATTAAGCGGCCTAAAAGCAGTCCAGTTAATTATATTAATAGCCTTAAAAGAATATATATTAATAGTAGCCTTTATTTTATAATATTTAGCTTTATCTAGTTTATTTATATATTTTTATTAAAAATTTATTATTTTTACCTTTTTTATTATTAATACTTAACGCTAGGTATAAAGATAAATTAATTGCGTTAAAGCTTTAAAAGATTTATAATATAATTCTGCTAATTTAAGCTCTGCCTTTTATTCCTATACCTTTAATTACTTATACTTTAAAGTAATTTAAAAACTTAAAGAAATTGACAAACAAAGAAAAGATATAAAGAAAATAAAAATATTTATAAATATTTATTAATACTTTAAACCTATTATAGAAGCACCTTTATTAACTATACTTGTAGTATTAAAATACTTTATTTATTATTTTGAAAATATAATTATAGGAATAATAATATAAATAAAGTATAGTTTTAAAACCTAATTCTTTAATAAAAAATATAAAAGCTAAATGCCGAAAGGTCTTTAAAAGGTAAGCCTTTTTAATATAATTTATATTATTAATACTATATATATAAAAAAGGAAAAAAAAACAATATTATATTTATAAAGGGAGGTATAGTATTTATATAAAAATAAGTAAAGTTTTAAGGATAAAATTACTGCGAAAGGGATATTATATTATAACCTAACCCTTTTATAGTTATATAAAAGGTTTAAGGCAGTATATACTTTAAAAGAATAATAAAATAACTATTTAATTAAAAAGGATTACTTATATTACGATAAGCTATAAATTACTTAGATTACTTAAATTATTGAATATAAGCTAAAGCAATTTAACTTAATTATAATCTATATATAATCTAAATATGTTTATTATATATCTCTTTTATATATAAAACTAAATAAGTTATAATCTTTAATATAGTTACTTAAATAGTTGTTAATAGATTATATTTACTAGAACTGCCTGTTTTATATAATAGTGACTATATTACCCTACTTAGTATTTATCTTTAACCTTTTTATTATTATAAACCTATAAACCTCGGTTTAACTATTAAGAACTAACCCAGATTATTATATAATAATTCTTTTCTATTACTTTATTAAATCTATAGTAATTAAGATATAGCTGCAGTATATTATTTTCTTTTAATATAAAAAGGATAAATGCCTTTACTAGGCTCTTTAAAGGGCAGATCTATCCTTTTATTAAATTCTCTTTAACGTAAACATAAAGCTTTTTAAGTTTATTTAAAGAGAGTAGGTACATGCTGTTATATAAAGGCTAAATCTTTAGTAAAAGGTTAATTAAATAGTCTATAGCTTTATACTGCAGTAGTATATTAATATAGGTTAAATTAAATACTTTTAAAAGGGAATAGAATTCTATACAGATATTAGCAGTAAATCTTTTATTTATTGCTTTATTATTATTTAAAAGTTAAAGGTATTTATTTAATTTAATAACTATAAATATTTAAATTAAATTTTTATATACTGCTTAGAATTTATATAGCAGTATAATCTTTTAATCCTTTTATTAATATTTAAACTATTAATATTAGTAAATAAAATTAATATAAATATAGTCTTTTATTAATATTAGTATTTTTAATAATATAAAGCTACTTTAAAGGTATAGGTTATAGTTAATATTAATATAGATATATATAAACTATTAAATAATACTTTAAACGTTAGTAAACTATATTAAAACCTTTTATATATTATATTTAAGAAATATAGATTTCCTTATAGCTTTAAAATTAAAGATTTTTATAGGTATTTAATAAAGTTAATATATTTAAGTAAAGGCTATATTAATAAATTTAACTTTAATATAGCTATTAAAGTCTATATAAGTTTTAATATATATTTACCTTTAAATTATAATAAGTATATAAAAGTAAACTCTAACTTTAATATGTATTTATTTAATTATAGCAAGGCTATTTACTATAATTATTAATTATTTCCCTGTCTTCTTTTATAATTAATTAAATATAAATATATAAATATTAAATATTTAATATTATTGTAGCGGAAATAATATTAGAGATTTATACTTTAAAGTATAAATATATTATTTAAATATATTATAGTATTATTATATTTATAATCTATAGGTAAATTATAGTTAAATCTTTAAGGATATTTATAAAAAAAGGTTTAAAGGTTTAGCTTTTTTTATCTTTTTTTTAATATACTTTTATTATATTTTAAAAATAAATAGTAAATAAAACTATTTCTTTTTTAATACTAAAGATATCTTCATAATATATTTTAATTTAATCTTATAATCTTATATTAAAGTTTATATAAAAGCTAAAAGTATATTTTTTTTTTAGTTTATATAAAAATCGCTTTTTAATTAAATTTAAATAAATATAAAACTTTATTAAAGTTTAGCTTTTATATTAATAGGTATATTTAAGCTATGTAATAAATCAAAGTTTTTAATTTTAAGAATCTTTAAGTATTATTTTACTTTATTTTATATAGTTTAGCTAGTTATTTTTAATTTCCTTTTATCAAATAAGTAAATATTTATTAAAATATTGCTATTACCTAGACCTATATTTAGTATTTATATTATTAAAGGTAAGTAAAATATACTTTAAATCCCTTTAAAGCTTTTATAGCGCTTTATTAAAGGCTTATTCTAAATTACTAAGCTATTTATTTTAAGTGTAAAGGTTGCCTTTAAAGTAAAGCTAAGTAATATTTTTAATATAGATTTCTCTTTAACTATTATGGAATAAAGTATTTAAGGTTTAGAGTTATTTTAATTATAATTCGCGGGTTAAAGAGATATTATTTAGCTAGCGCTTAAAGGCCTGCTCTTTTTCTTTAAAGTTAAAGAGTAGCTTTAATTACTAAATCCACTTATTAATGTAGGCGTATTTCTCCTATATATTGTCTAGTATAAGGTTATCTTATATTTTATTTTATATAGGGTTATTTACAGTATTATTAAAGCCTGCAGTTAAATTAGTAGGAAAATATATATTAATTATAAAGTTATTAATATTTCTCTTTATATTTACTAATATATTAGCTATAGTAGACTGCTATATTATTACTATATTAATTTAAGTAACCTATAAAAAAGTTTAAGAATTATAATAAAAGGCTAAGCCAGGTAAATATAATATAAGTAATGAAATATTATAAAACTTAAACTTACTACTTTATTAACTTATACGCAGCTAGGTTAATATAGTTAAGTAAAGGACTAGTATTATATAAAGGACCCTATACTGCCTATCCTTTATAGCAGTATATACCCCTCTAAACGTAGTATATACCAGGGTATATACTCTTTAGTATTACATTTAACTTTAAGTATATTGATACCTTTTATTATATAATTTAATTAATTATAGTAAAAAAAAAGAAAATATTTTCTTTAAGTTTATAAACTATATTTATAATAAGAAAATAAAAGAATATTACTGGCTTAATTATATAAATAGTATTTATAATAAAAGTAATAATAAAATTAATAAAAAAAAGTAAACTATAATAATAGCTTTTATAATAATAATAAAAGAAATAATACTTTAATATCCTTAAATTTAATAAACTATAGCTTTAAATATATAATATAGTTTAACTTAATTAAAGTTAATAAATAAATCTATTTAAAATAATATTGAAAATTAAATTTATATATTTATTTAAATAATAAAATAATTAATATAAAATAAATAAATAATACTTTAAAATATTTAATAATAAATATAAATTATTGAAATGGATTTATTTAATTATAATAATTTTAATATAAAGAAAATAATTTAATATAAATTAAATATAAAGATATTAATAATATATATAATAGTAATTTTATTTTTTATTTTATTTTCTTTATAATATAACTTTTTTATTACTTCTTTATATTATTAATATTTACTTTAAAGGATTATTATATTAATATTAAAAGGATTAGCAGTATAAATGTTTTATTAATATTTACTTTTTGTATTTATAAATATTTATAAGGAAAGTTTTATTAAAAGTAATTAATATATTTAATATATTTATACTTGTTTTTATCAATTTATTTAAAAAAAGTTAATTATTTATTTAAATAACTATTAAATTAAAAAAGTATAAAACTATAAAGATAAAATAAATAAATTCAATTTTATAAAAACTAACCTATATTCTCTTTTAATATATTATTTTATTTATAATCTTATAGCTATTAAAGTATAAAGAGGTAATTATTAATTGCTTTTAGCTGTAGATATTATAATTAAATAATTTACAGTATCTTTTAGTCTTTGTATTACTTAGCTATAGCTTTATAGTTTTATTAAAAGCGTGGTTCCTGCGCTTTATTTAGGTTGTTGTTGGTGTATATATATATATATATATTTAAAGTGCCAATCCCCCCTCGATAAACTATAAAATTATAACAATAACCCTTTACTTAGTATTCTCCCTAACCTTTCTGCTAATATAACCCTATAACCTTTGGTTTAACTGTTAGGAATCTGCCTGGATCATTACACTTAGGCCTTAGCTATTTCCGCCTAAGCCTTATAAAAGGCCTTACAATAAAGTAATAAAGGTTTATCTGTTAATCTTTTAATAGAATTACAATATTATAACTTAAAAATAATATTTGATATCAAGAAATAGTTTTAGCTATAATATTAAAAGAAAGGACTTTAAAAGAATATATAAAAGTTTAATATAACCTTTATATTATTATATAAATAACTAATATAAATATATTTACTGTATTTCAAACAATAATTACTTATATAATACTTTAGGCTGCAAGAAAAGTAATAGAAATAAAATATAATATTAAAACTATTAGTATTAATTAAGTTTATAAGTTTATAATAATAAAAAGTTGATTTAATATAAGTAGTGTTGCAGAGTACAGTATAGCTATATAGAGTATAAAGAGAAATAGGAATAAAGCTTAATTCTAGTAATAAATATACTGTAATAGCCTCACTATATATATATATAGCTAATATAAAGGAAAATATAGAATATATGCATTATAAGCGCCTATATAGTCTAATATATCGCTTACGCGATATATATATTAGCTGGTATCTGCTATATAAGCAGATAAAAGCTCCTTAGCGCTAATAAGCGCTAATAAATAGTAGGTCTTTAGCCTACCTAACCTAATACACCCCCTAGTTAATAAAGCTATTCCTAATACTTTATTAACTGCTATCTTAGTTTATTTATAATATTATAACTGTCTGGCTGTACTTTTAAAGTCTCTTTTACTTAATTAAAAGCTCTTTTATTATAAATATATATTAATATTCTATTATTAAAAGTAAAAGGGATATAAACGCTATAGCTATTATTAATTTATAATAATAAAAAGTTAAATAATAAAGCTTTTTAAATAAGTAAATTAGTTTTAAATAGTTAAAATAAATATATTAGCTATCCTTTAGCTTTATTTTTTACTTTTTTTCTTTAATTATTAATATTATTATTATTATTAATAATAGCAGTATTAATAGTATTAATATAGCTTTAATAAATATTATACTTTTTATATATTCCTTTTATAGTATACTTTTATTAGTTAATAATAAAATTATAAAATAAAAATACCTCTTTAATTAAATGTAATTATAGTTGTCTTTTAAAGGTAGTTTATTATAGCGTTAGTTGTTTTTAGGCAGCTATGCCTACTGCTGCTTTTATACTGGCTACTGCTTTTACGCTAACTCCTGCTTTAGCTAGTCTGGTTTCTGTTACTGCGCTAGCTAGTCTAGTTATTTAACCTCTCTCTTGTTTAGAGTTAAGGCTTATTAGGAATTGCAAGGAAGCCTTTACTAAGCTGTATGCTGCAGTATTTTTATTAGCTTTTCCTTTTACTTTTATAGCTTTTATTACTGCTTTTACTTTTACACTAGCCCCTGCCTTTATTATTACTGCTGCTATTTTAATTACTGCTCCTGCTATAGCTGCTTTTATAGCAGTCCCTGCTTTTACTTTTACTCCTATTACTGCTTTTACTGCTATATTATTATCCCCTCTTTATAAAGGTTATTTAAAATCGGCAATTACTAGTAAAAGAGATTTCTTTTAATATATTACTATTGCCTACTTTTAGCAGTATATTATTTATTTTAATAATAACTATTAATATACTTTTTAATATATTTTTTCCTTACTTTTATTATATTATTTTAATTAATTATATACTTTATAGTTATTTAATATTTATATTAAATATATATTAGCTTTTTTAAGCTATAAGTAAAAATAGTAATTAAGTAAATATGACGTTTTTTTTATATATTTATAAATTAATATAATTAAATAGTAATTTAATATAAAAAGGTATTATACTTTTAATTTAATTTATTAAAAAAAGAGGATTTAATTTATATTAAAAAGGCAGCTACTTTAAGTAGTTATAATAATAATGCCTTTTATATATAAGTATATAAAGGGTAAAAAGCTTTAAGTAATTAATTATTATAGTAATAAACTATACTTTTTATAATAAATAGCCTTTAAGTTAAAATTAAATAGTTTCCTATACTTTTATATATTTTATTTTAATAATTATATATCTGTTAAATTTAATAATACTTTAAAGTACTTAAAGTACTATTAAAAAAAAGCTTTAATAAGCCTATTAATAAATATAAAGTTAATAGGGAAATAAAAGATTAAGAATAATCTTTTTTAATATTTTTATTAAAGTTATATATTTTATATATTAATATAATACAGGTAAATATTAATTTATATACTTTTTTTAATTATAAAAATATAGAGTTAATTAATTATTATAGTTAATATTTTAATTAATATTAAAGTTAAATTTTATTTTTTAAAAAAGGTAATATAAACCTATTATCTCTTTTACTATTTCAGTAAAGGTAAATAACTTTACTTTAATTATAGATATATTAACTATACTTTAATGTATAGTATTCTATAAAATAAAGCTTAAAAAAGTATAATAAAATACCTTTAAAATAATCTTTAAGTATTTATATTATTAGTAAAAGAAATATCGCTTAAGGCAGTTAAAACCTATATTTTGCCTTGCCTTTTATATTAAAAAGTTAAAAAGCGCTATATATATAAATAGTAGATTAGCTAGTTAACTGCTTTAAAGTACTTTTTATTAGGGTTAATTAAAAACTGCAATAAAGCCGAGGTATTATATATTATATTTAGCTTTATTATAATAGCTATATAAAGTATAAATTTTACCTTTTTTTAATATGTTTTAATAGTTACTTTTATAGCTTATATTATAGCTTTCCTAAACTTTATAATTAATATTAAAATTATAGGAAGCTATATTTTATTATTAAACTTAACTTATTTTATAACCTTTTTAATATAAGTTTTATAGGAAAGGTATATCCTATACTTTTTATAGTTTTAAGTAATTTTAATATTTAAAAACTATTATATATCCCCTTTACTATAAAGTTTATACTTTACTTTAAAAGTATTTAATAGCTTAATATAAAGAGCTTTATTATTATTATAATATACAATTAAAATATTATTTATATAAAATATAATAAAAATCTTTTAAGCTTAGTTATAGAAAAGGCAAAGCTCTTTAAAGTTTAAGATTAACCTTTATTTCCTTAAGGTTAAAGATAATTTATTAAACTATAGTTTTAGCAAGTCCTTTAATTTATATAAAGCTTTAGCGAGCTTTAAATAAATATTTAGTAGCTTAAAACCCTTAAAAAGCTTATATATAACTAGTTTCGAATTTTTATCCTTCAAAGTATTAAAAAAAGCGTTTTTAATATTATACTGCTTTAACTTAAAATCGAATTTTACTGTTAAAGTAATAAATATATAGAAAAAATGCGCTATTAATATAGCTGTATATATACTCTTTATTATAAAGTGTTCCTGTAAGTCCCTTCAGACTATAAGTTAAGCTTTGCAGCGTTTTAGATTTCTATTCTAGTTAAACTTATATATAAAAACCTAATATATAGGTAATAGCTTTATCTTTTCCTTTAAGTGTAGTGTCTTTTACCAGGTTCCTTTCGCGCGCAGAGAGTTAATCTTGTTACGCGCAGCTTGTTTAAACCTAGCCTTAAATAGGTATTTTATAAGCTCCTTCTAGTCTTTTAGCGGTTTCGCTAAATCCTCCTAGTAAACAGTTTGCTTGTTAAAAGTAATACTTTTCTAGGGGGAAGCTTTTCAGTCTATTACTGAACTGCTTGTCGGCTTCTATTAATCAGGCAGCAGTCAATATAGCATTAAACTAAAGAGTCCTGTAATTATTAAGTATATGCCAAGCTTATTATCCTTTAAAGTAGTGCTCGGGGTATACGTTTTAATCCTATATATTAAGAGATACTCATTAACCTTTCTTGCGGATTGTTTCCCTTAAAGTCTTATACTCCTGCAAGTATTAGCTACTGCTTTACTGCTTAGGGAATTACTAGCTGACTTTTCCTTTAAAATCTGCTCTTTTAATATAAAAGTAGGTAAGTCTTTTATTGTTACGGCACTGACTATGATGTGATGTTAACGCCCTGTTACGTAAGCTCCGGTCATATAACCAGGCCTTAACGCATTTTTAGCTATAGCTTTCTATAAAGCCTTAGGGCTTCCTTGCTCTCTATAGTATAATAATAATATTTGCCCTGACCTGCCTTCCTATACTGTAATAGTTTATGCTGTCCTTTAACTTGGCTGCGCTATTGCGAGGCATATACCTAACTAATTACGAACTTCCCTAAATTCCCCCTTTAATCCTAAACCTATAATAACGCCTTTATAGCTTAGCCCTCGCCCCTTAAACCTTATACTTATAGGAAACTAATTATAAGTGAGATAAATATAGATGCCCTAAACCTCACCCTATAACCTAACCTAGCCTAATAGACTATAGTCTTTACTATAAAGCTAGCGCCTTTCCCTTTTCTCTTTAAACCCCTGTAAAAGTCTAGTGTTAATAGCGATTATATATATTTAATAAATGCAATTATTAGGGATAATAACCTTTACTATTAGTTCTATCTCTTTAGTTAAGTAATAAATAAAGGCTTAGCTTAATAAAAAAAATAAAAGTAAACCTTTAAATAGGAAATTTTAAAATAGGCAGCTGAAAACTAAAACTTTAAAATATGAATGAAAGTTTAGGTTAAAGCCTTAAATATAGCTTTACTGCTAAACCTTAAAAATAATAACCTACCTAGCTATTGCTAGATTAAAGACTTTAAGTAATTTAATAGTAAGTAAAAAAATATTATTAAATGCTAGTAAAATATATTAACTAGCGCTTTTAAATTAATATTACTTTTATAATTAATTAATTAATATTTTTAATTAAATTTAAAAAGATTTTATATATTATAGGCCTTTTAAAAGGAAATATTTATTAACTATAATAAAAAAACTTTAATATTATTATTAAGAATTTTAATAACCCTGCCTAATAGTATTAAAAAATTAATATAATACTTTTTATTAATTTTAATAAGTAATATAAAATAATTAATTTATCTTAAAAGGTATTATAGTCTTTTAATAACCTATATATATTAAATAAACCTTTTTAGAATTTTATAGTAAAGTTATTTATACTAGGCAGTAAATATAATAAAACTATTAAGTAGATAGTAAAGGCCTTAAAAATAAAGGTTTTTTAAGAATTTACTAATACTATAAACACTTAAATAATTAAGCTAGATAAATTTAATTTTACTAAATAATATTAACTTTATTAAACTATCTATAATAGGCTTTAAAAAGGCGTTTACTATAATACCCTTTATACCGCTTAAATAGGCTAGCGTTAATAAAGCTATTAATAATAGCAGTAATATTATTAATACTAGCAGAATAACTAAGTAAATAACTAAGCCGCTGCTTTAGCGCTAACTAGTAACCTAATACAGCTAGATACTGTATATATTATACTACTTTGCCTTTAAGTCTCTTGTAAGGAATATATCGCTAAAGGACTATACTTTTACTATAAAAAAGTAAATTATAGCTTTAATAAATATAATAAGAAAAAGTAGGTTAATATATATTAAAGAAATCTATATTAGGTATAAAACTAAAATTATTAAATTTAGCTATATTAACTATGCCTTAATTTAGCAGTATTTTAAGGCTAGCAGTAGAATAGCCTAGTAAAGTATAATAACTAAACCCTAATAGTATATTAATACTACCCGCAACGCCTAGTTAACCTATAAATCCAGGCTCTAAACAATATACCTTCTTTAAGTATTAATAAAGATAATAATAGTAGCACTACTTTATTAACTTTTAACCTACCTTAGTTTAGCTAGCTATACTTATCGGGAACCTAGACTTAACTTATAAACTAGGGAAAAGATTAATTTTTACTGAAAGTTATAAATAAAGGTTAATTATAAATAATACTGTTATCTTAAAATAAATTTACTGCTGCCTTTTTAATTAAAAGCTTTTTAAACTTAAATTAATAAATAGTAAATCCTTTTTAATATAAACTATATTATCCTTTATATATAATGTTTATATTAATATAAAAGCTTTAATAGATAGCGGCTATATACTTTAGGCTTTTATTAGCTGCACTTTTATTAAGCGATTTAGTATTACTATTTAATAACTGCTATTTATTAAAAACCTTCTTTTTATTAATAAAAATATAGCTAATAAAATTTTAGACTTTTTTATTATATAAACTATAATTAGCCTTTATAAAGAACTTTGCCTTTTTTTTATTATAAATATCCTTAATAATATATTTATTATCTTTAGCCTTTTATAGCTAAGAAAATATAACTTTAATATTAACTAGGAAAAATTAACTATTATTTTTAAATCCTATTACTATTATTATTATTGCCTTTTAAAGAATATAGCTAGCCCTATATAAGTCTTAATAGTAGTTAAAATAAAAAATAATTTCGCTAAAGCTAATATAAGGAATATATATTACTAGCAATTAATAGTTAAAGATACCTTAAATAAAGCAGAGCTTAACTTAACTAAATAAAAAACTATACTATACCAGTAACTATTAGTTAAGAATACCTAAGAAAAAGAAGACTATAACCTAACTAGAGAAGGAGCTTATAAACTGTGCATTTTATAAACCTTAATATTAAACTAAAATTATTATATAACTTACAGGTGCAGTAAAATTAATAATAAAGAAATATAGGTATAGATAATCCTAAACTAAATATATATAAAGCCACTGCCTGCTTTTATAATCTGCAGTTAATAATAAAAAGGAAAACCTTTATTAAAGCTACTATTATTACCTTTTAATATATTACTTTTATAAAATTAA
This sequence comes from Mycogone perniciosa, assembly GCA_025331125.1. Taxonomy (NCBI): domain Eukaryota; kingdom Fungi; phylum Ascomycota; class Sordariomycetes; order Hypocreales; family Hypocreaceae; genus Mycogone; species Mycogone perniciosa. Next base: position 81,632 of record JAOALB010000136.1, read on the forward strand.
ATTAAACTTTAAAATTAAGAAGTATACTTAAATATAGCGGATATATAAATAATAATAGCTATAAACTTTATTACCTTTTATTATTAACTATATATCTGCATAATAAAAGTAACCTAAAAGGAGATTAACTAAACTATTAAAATTAAAGAACTAGCACCTATTAGCCTACTAAAGCCTTTAAATAAGTTTTTCCGATAAATATTTATAGGATAAAGAGATTATATTAAAGTAAAAATAATATTACTAAAAGAAATATATAACTTTATTAATAAATATTATTTTTTAATATAATTAAAAAAGATTATAACTATTAATATAAAGAAATTTATAGCAGGAAAACCTAAATTTAATAAACTAAATATTTTAAAGCAACTGCTATTTTAGCTATATAACCTATATAATACTTTTTTGCTAAAGATAGTAAATAAGCTTCCTTTATAATAGGCCTAGGACTATAAAATCGAGATATTGGCGGGAAAAGACCCTTTATACTAAAAAAATAAGCTATTTTTACTTAATAAACTGCAGGTAATAAAAAAATAGTTAAATAATAATTTAATAAAAGGATTTATCTGCAAATTGTAAATATAATATACTACTCCCCTTCTTTTAACTATAAAATTAAAAGGCAGTATCTATATCTATTAAAACTTTTAAAGGTTAAATAATATTACTATTAAGAGTTAATACCTATTACTATTAATCTAGGAAACCCTTAATACTTTAAGCCATGTAAAGGTATATATAAAACTCGATATTATTGCCGCGTTTAATAACCTTTATATTACTAAAGGAAATATATAGAAAATAGTATTTATCATAAGGTTTAGCCTTTTTAAGATATTAATTATACCTTTTAGCCTCTGCAACGCGCCTGCTATATTTTAATACTATATTAACTATACTTTTTATAACCTCTTTAACTGCACCTATATAATATACTTTAATAACGTTTTTATATACTCTTTAAGCTAAAAAGAATACTAAAAATATATCTGTAAAGTAGTAGCCTGCTTTTAAAATACTAGCCTTTAAATTAATATTATTAAATGCAAGTTTAAAATAATAAAAATAAAATACTTTAATTTAATTATTACCTTAAAGGGATTAAAGATAAATCCTAAGAAAGTTAAAGCTGTATTAAACTAGTAACCACTTAAAGGAGTAAAAGACCTATAAAAGTTGCTTAGCTTTATAAACTTTTATCGCTATTTTATTTAAAAATACTTTAAAATAGCTGCATTATTAAATAAGCTTTTAAAGAAAGGTTAACTATATATTTAGGGAGAAAAATAGCAGGAAGCCTTTAATTTAATTAAATACACTTTTAAATTAACTTTAATTTTAGCCCCTTTTAACTATAATAAATAAATAGTCTTTAAAATAAACGCCTTTAATTAGGCATTAGGCGGTATCCTATTACAGTATAATAAAAAAAGCATTTTATACTTTATTATATTCTTTTCTATAAAGTATAACACTTAAAAATACAACTATAAAATCTATAATAAAGAACTTTTAGCTATTATTAAAGCAATAAAGGAGTAGCGCCTAGAATTATAAAGCTTATAAGAATTTAAGATTATTATAGACTATAAAAACCTTAAATACTTTACTTTAATTAAAGCCTTAAATTAGCAATAAGTTTAATAGTTTAAATTCCTTTTTAACTTTAATTTCTATATTATTTATTGACCTGGCTTTAAAGCTATAAAGCCTAACGCTTTAAGTAGAAAAGTAGAAGATAGGCCTGCGAAATTAAATCCCTTTAACAATTAAATTAAAAACAGGTAATACACTATCCTCCTATAAAGTTCTTTTAGCCTTAAAGTTTAAGCAATATTTTAAGAAGAAATCTTGTTAAATATAGAAATATCTATAAAGGCTGCCCCTATAGCTATAATAATACCTGCAGAAAATAAACTAATCGATAACCTAATTGCAGTAGTATATAAACGAAATACTATAGCGAGAGAAATAGTAACTGCACTTTAAAACCCTAATATCTGCTAATAGCTAAAGCAGCTATATAGGGAACTCTAAATTATAATAAATAACTATTAAGTAATAAATAGCAGAATTTACTATTAATAGCAGCTCTTTATTCCTTTTAATAATAAGCTTTATATATAAATCCTATTTAGAAACTACTTTAACAGCCTAGCTGGATATTTAGGCAGGTTTAAAACCCTAGACTTTATTAGCTAAATATATTAATAGCTATAAATCTTAAAAGATATTAAAGTATTTATATAAGCCTATAAATTATACATTAAAATAAAGGCTTTATAATCTTTACTATAAAGTTTCCTTTAACTACTGCTAGTTTTATTTTATATATAATTAAATATTTCCATTAACTATATTATACCGCTGCCTAAATCTTACTGCTATAATACTATTTATAAATATTTACTAATAATAGTCTATTACTTTATTAAAATATACTACTTTATACCTATTACTTTACTATTAATAAAAAAGTTAACTAATATATTTATTAATAGGATTTACTGCCTTTATAGTATACTTAATAATATTATATTAAACTGCAGTATATAATTTATATTAAAATTCTAAAAATAACTTTTAAAGTAATTAAAAGTTATATTAAAATAGTTATTAGCCTTTTACTTTAAGATTAATAGTTAAATTAAAAGAATTAATATAAGTATAAAATAATACCTGTAAGCTTTTATTAACTTCTACTAAAACGACTAGGTTTACTGGCTTTTATTAGCTAAATTCGCTGTAACTAATATAGTATTTAAAACTACTAGTATATTGCTGTTTTTCGCTAACTATAGTTTTAACCCTCGCTTAAAGACAAAGCCTTTATAGCCTTGCCTGCTAAACCTTTCTGCAGTAAAGAAAAGAGAGTTTTTCTGTATTAACGCTATTACTAATTGATTTAAATGCATTATTATATAACTAAAAGCCTTTATTAAAGCCTTAAAAAAAAGATATAAAGAAAACGCAAATATATAAAGGGAGGCATTATTAGTTTATACTATTAGGCAGGAAGTCTTTATTAATATATAAAATATAAAGATTAACCAGCTAATAAAAAAGCTAGATAATGAATAGGCAGGACTTTATATAATAATAAAGGTATACTTATAAGCCTGCATTATTGGCTTGCTGGAAGGTATAAAGATCTTCCTAGTCTTATATAACTCTCTCCTATAACCTAAAACAGCTACTTTACTGCACTTTAAGCAAAAGATAATTAATAAAGCTAAGTTAAAGAATATTTAAGGCAGGGTATTAGAAAGGGAAGATAGTATAGATAAAGTATAAGAGAAGTAAGAGTTTAAAGCGCTTTTAGATTATTATAATAATAATAGTTTCTATTACTTTATTAAATAGAGATACTATACTACTATATAATAATTAATTAAAGACTTATAAAGCTAAAAGAGGGTAATATAAAACTTTTATATAAAAAACCTAAAAAAGCCAGGCCTACTGCAATAAATATTAAAAGGAATTATAAAAAAAGAAAAAAAGGAAATGGCTAGAAAGAAACTAATGCCCGCAAAGCGCTAATTGAAGACTACACTACGCCAAAGCCTACAATTAAACTATATATCACTGACACCAAAAACTGTATAATTTGCCTTATTTACCCTTATATCTGAAATGTTAAGATAGATTACCTAGAATTTCGATTTATGCAAGCAATATAGCCATTTACGGCCGAATAGCGAGATAGGAGGGGGGGTACTGTTACGGTATTGACTGTAACGCGATATTGACGCCCTGTCACGTGAGCTCCGGTTATATAACTAGGCCCCAACGCGTTCCTAGCTATAGCTTTCCGTAGAGCCTCAGGGCTTCCTTACTCTCCACAGTACAACAATAATATTTACCCTAACCTGCCTTCCTATACCGTGATATTTATATACTGGTCTGCCTTTAACTATAGCAGTTTATCCTCTTTTATTAAGTAATACACCCTTAATATATAAAGCTATTCTTCTACTAGCTCTCTTTCTTTAAAGAGAGGTAGGTTACTTTTAAAAGCGTTATTTAAGATTCCTATTGATATATTAGTTTTATTTATAGAGATTAACTATTTTAAAGTAGCCTTTAATATTTAAAGACTAAAAGGTCTTTTTAAGTATACTAGTAGTTTACTTAAAGTATTTATTAAATTAATCTTAATACTTTATATAATCTTTACCTTTAAAAGTATATTCTTTTTTTCTGTATTACCTATAAAAATATCTTTTACTATAGGAATATATATTAGGAAAAGTTTAAATTCCAGCTTATTTTCTTTAACTTTATTAAATAGCTTATTTAACTTAACTATAAATAGCTTATCTGCACTTTCTTTTTTACTATTAAAAAAGCTAGTTTTATTAAACTATATATTCTTTATAATAATTACTTTTACTAAGTAGGGTAATTAAATACAATATATATTATTTACAGTATATTTAATAAAATATTTAATTAAGCCTTTAGGCTTTATTTTAAATTCTCTTTTATTCTAGCTAGCTTTACAGTCTTTATTAAGTATATAGGCGCAGCAGCTATATATATAAAGTCCGCTTTAATTTAACTATAAGTCTACAGACAACTCTTTATTAAAAAAGGCGCAAAATCGCGAAACTATTACTTTAATTTTTCAATAAGTAATATTATATTAAAGCTATATATAAAACTTATATTAATCATATACACTACAGCTTTTATACTTTTAAGCTATAAATTAATTAAAAGGCTTGCAGCTTTAAATATCTTTATCGATTTATTTATAACTTCTTAACCTGCGCGCTTTAAAGCGCTATTTGGCTTATATATATAGGAAAGGGCAAGCTTTAAGATAATTCCTTCTGCGTTTACTTAAATCTAAAAGTGTATTAAGCCTTTAACTGTAATTACAGCTTTTTTATTATTATACCTAAAAAAATACACTAAAATATTATATTGCGTTTTTACTATATTTATAAAGTTAAAGAGAGTATTAAAGATAGTATTTTATTCTTTATTTAATAAAGGGTATATATATAACTATAAAGTATATATTTTTTAAGCATTAAAAGCCAGTTATCTTTATTATAACTATAAAGATAGTTTTAAAGATTTTAATACACTTTAAAGAATAGTCTTAATACTTATCTTTTAAATATTTTGCAAAAGATAACCTGTTTTATATATATAAAAGTATAGGCTTTATACTTTATTTACGTAGTTCCTTTAATATATATATTCTTTATATTCTTTACTAGTACTTTAAGCGCTTTTAGGCTTAAATATCCTAATTATAGGTGCTAAAGCTTCTTTAAGTTATTATATAGTATTAGTAGGTTATATATTAGTCTTCTCCTTTTTTTAATATTATATAGATATAGTAGTCTGCGCTAGGAAAAAGGAATAAAGCAGTTATACTGCTTAAGATAATATATTTAAAGATAAAGGTAATATAAAGTAATAAAGGTTTATATTAAAGAAATAAAAGATTATACTTATACTTTACTTTCCCTATAATAGTATTTAAATTTATTATATTAATATAAAGTATATTATTATACCCTATAAGCTATATTCTTACTTTTTAAAGCTTTAATAAAAATATAATATTAATATAAAATCCTTTAACTATAGCTATATATATAAGCTTTACTAAACGCGCTGCCTTTTAATATAAATTATAAAGAGTATCTTTTAATAGGCAGCGTCCTTTTCTAGCTATAAAGTACTTAGCTCCTCCTGCTTTAATATAGTTATTTTCTATATTTAAAATAAAAAAGCTAAAAATAAAGTAATTTTTATTATTTACTAAATAAATAATACTATAAATATTAAAGAGAGTACTTTAAAAGATGCAGTAAAATATATCCTACATATTAATATATATTAATATACTTATTATATATACTATAAAGCTTATATCTTCTTTATTAATTAAGTTTAAGGAGATTAAAGTAGCTATAATAATTAAAGCTATACCTTTTTAAGCTAAGGCTATAAAGTTAATACCATTTTTACTAAATTTATTATAAAGTATATATTATTTATCTTTTTAAAGGTAAATATAAATTTCTATAGCTTATTGCAGGTTAAGGATATATTTCCCTTTTTTATTAGGTTTTCCTTTAAGCGCAGTAAATAGTATACTATAGTCCTTTAAAGGCTAATTATACCTTTCCTGTCTATATAGGCATTCTTTCCTAGTAAAAGCTTTTAAATATATAGTATTATTCGCTATAGCTTTATTTAAGCAGTTATTAAATATTATATAAAGTCTATAAATGTAATTTTCTATATTTTATATACTATTTAAAAAAAGCTAATTAAATTAATTAAAGGAAAAGATTTTAGCGGTTTTACTGCTCTTAATTTAACTATTTATATAATATAGGTAATGCAAAGTAAAGTTTAAGGTATAGCATACTTTAATAGCTTTTAAAAAAGCCTTTTAAGCAGCTATTCCTATAACTTTAAAGAGCTTATACTTTACTGCATTTATATAAACGCGCGCTTAATTTATATACTATACTTTTAGCTTTAAGTTCCTATACTTTATATTATATAAAGTGTATTTATATAAAATCTATACTTTTTTATATATTATATCCTTGCAAAAAGCTAATTATTCTTTAAGCTTTTTTATAATTTAATAAATAGTAAACTTAATGTTTAAGTTTTTATTATTTTTATTAGCTGCTTTAATAGCAGTAAAGGCTAAAGCTATAGCTTAAATTATAGCTTTAAAGTCTATAAAGATTAAAGTATAAATACTAATATTAATTATCTTTTATATTTATTTAAAAATTACTGCCTTAACCTTCTTCTTTTTAATATATAAAGCAATAATATACTAGTATTTATAAAGTAGACTATTATAATAAATAGAGATATTTATTAAAGTAGCTTTTTTTTTAAATACTTTTAAAGCAGTTTCTTTTACTTTAATTAAAGTAAGTGGCTTTAAAGTAGGGAAATAATTGTTATTTTAATTAAAGAGATTAAGATTAACTTTATTCTAGATCCTTGCAGTAGTTATATAGTTATTTAGAATAGTAATCCATTTAATCTACTATACTATTAAATCTAGCTTTATAAAGGTAATATCTTTTGCATTATCTATTATAAAAGGTAGCTTTAAGAGCTTAAAGGCGAAGGGAAAGAGTAAAGGTAAAGATATAATATTAAAAGAAGTTTTTAGTAACTTTAATAATTACTACTTAGGCTTATAACTATCGCGGAGTGCAGTACAGCTATATAAAGTATAGAGAGAAATAGGAATAACGCTTAATTCTAGTAATAAATATACTATAATAGCCTCGCTATATATATATATAGCTAATATAAAGGAAAACGTAGAATGTATACGTTATAAGCGCCTATATAGTCTAATATATCGCTTACCCGATATATATATTAGCTGGTATCTGCTATATAAGCAGATAAAAGCTCTTTAGCGCTGATAAGCGCTAATAAGTGGTAGGTCCTTAGGCTACCTAACCCAACAAGTAGGCTATAGATTATTAAATATAATAAATAGTTAAAAAAAGGATATTATATATAAAAAAGGGGAAAGGATTAAATAAATTTTAAGAATAAAATTAATAGGAAAGGGATATTATATTATAACCTAACTATATTCAAAACTAGGTTATAGGGATATAGGAGAATATTAATTACATTAATTAATTATTAAAAACTAATTACTATACTAAAACTAATTACTTAAACACTTATTATATTAAAATATATAACTATTTACTTAATTACTATATTATTACAGTAATCGCAGCAACGCTTACTAGAATCTTAATAATTATATATAGATTTCCTTTATATATATATATAACTGGCTTGTTATTTATTTAGTATAGTTACTTAAATAGTTATTAATTGCATTTACTAGAACCACCTGTTCTACAGAATCGTGACTACATTACCCTTCTCAGTATTCATCCCTGACCTCTCTGTTAACATAAACCCACGAGCCTCGGTTTATCCCTTGAGAATCAACCCGGATCATTACAAGCTGCCCCTACCTTTAAAATGGTATAAGCTCCTTTTTTACTTGGGTTAGGTGACTCAATAGTCCTCAAAAAACGGAATTATATAAATCTAAATTTGGCGTCTCAGGCTGCAAAAAATGGAAGATATCCAACTTAAGAAAAGAGCTTGACGGGATCCCGTATATTCTAATGCATGTGGTCGTATATGGTGATTGGTCTCTTAGCTTACATAATATCCGCATCACTACATCACAGCAAACAAAGAAAATATCAAAAACATATACAACAGCCGATGTTCGCAGCTGGTCACCTTGAATGTGTATGTGAGAGTGGATGAAAGTAAAAGCCGAAGCTTTCACTTGCCCGCACTATACATTCGTATCTGCTCGACTAATCGAAGTGGTCCCAAAAACCCCGAAAGAGGCTGTACTAACATGTCACACCTAATTATATGGTCGGATCTGTCAGATTCGAATTGATTTCGGCGCCTTGACGATTTCACCGAGGAGGCTAGTACACATTAATATATATATACGTGAGGGAAAACGGCAGACCCACTTTGTCGAGATGCTATGTATACAACTAGACTCACCTCTCCATCGTGAGTGAGAAATAAGTGGCGCAAACATTTCATCGGTGTTCTCTGAGTCAAGAAAAGGAAGTCAGGGAATGTCGACTATCACTCTTCAGGCACCAAGCCTAGGTGTTATGCACGAGCGCCTTCGTCTTGAAATCGATGGAACATTAGTCGAGCTAGCTCTTTTCCGAAAAGTCGGCAACTCTCCACCTATCCTGTTTCTTCACGGCTGGGGGAGTTCCAAGGAAGACTATGTTGACATCCGACTTCATACGGCCTTCAGCGGACAGCCATTCCTTGCATACGACGCACCTGGATGTGGTGAATCCTGGTGTGAAGATCTGTCGAAAGTCAACATTGGCTTCCTCGTCAAGACAGCACAGGCAGTACTGCATCATTTCCATATCCTCGAGTTTCATGTCGTGGGACATTCCATGGGCGGCCTCACTGCCCTTGAACTTGCGCACAGCAATCCCAAGGCTATCCGCAGCTTCGTCAATATTAAAGGCAATCTTGCTCCAGAAGACTGTTTTATTAGCCGACAAACTTTCAATGGTCAGACCGAGGATGTGGATGAATTTCTGAATGATTTTATCTTGCGCTGCCGCCAGTCCCCCTTCTACTCCACGGCATTGTATGCTGCTTCAATTCGGCAGCGAGTCCAAGTCGGCGCAATTAAAGGCATCTTTGAATCTATGGTGCACTTGTCAGACAGCGGCGCTCTGCTGTCCAAATTCTCGAGTTTTTCGTTCCCAAGAATTTTCGTGTTTGGCGAACAAAACGCAGGTCTTTCGTATCTGCCGAAGCTGAAAGCTGCTGGAGTTGAGCTGGCTGAGATTCCCAGCTCGGGCCATTTCCCTATGTATTCTAACCCTGTAGCTATGTGGTCTACTATACAAGCTTTCATTCATGGAGCCGATGGTTTACAGCCAACTCGGCGCCAGCAATGAGGAAGGGGGGGTAAGGGGCGTGGCTTGACAGACCCCCGACATGTTCGATGGAATAGACAGTTGGGGGTGTATAGTAGTTCCAGAATGTACATTTGACTCTCGTAGCTCAAATAAAAACAGAAATTCATTCAATAGATCGTTTCAGGATCGTTACCCGAGGCCATCATCGGCCAGTAAAATCCTTGGGCACTATCTAGGCTTAATGAAGCATTGATAAACTCAAGGTCGGGCATCGGCTGTGCGAGCAGGTCGTGGAAAAAGGGTTCCGATAGCACCATGTCTGCCGTTATGTCCTGCGCCACAGCCATTGATTCGGGGCCACTTCTTCTGATGCCTTCGCTGTCCGGGAATTGAGCTGATGAGGCGTACGCACTTCGACTCTGCCTTTTTGTTTCGACAGACACAAAGAGAACTTTCATGGCATCTATATGTTGCTTGAACTCGGCAGCCGCGAAATTGCTGTTGTTCGTAAGTTGCGAGAGAAACTGCACTGCTGTTTCAAAGGATTCCCTATCAGCTCGGCTGTCTTTATCATCGAGCAAGCTTGAGATAGCCAAGACTGTTGCCGCAGTGAAGAGATACTGGGTGTATAAATAGTCGAACATCATGAAGGTTCCGCTTATCCAAGAGTCGGTAAGGATCTGGCATGAGTGCCGCGCACACCGGACGCAGGCATCGGATAGGGCGATGGCAGACCCTGGAATTTCCGACGTGGACCCCATTTCGATGGCTTTAAGGCCAGTGCGAAAGACATGAAGCAAAACTGGACGGGTGGCAAGCATCACAAGCTGGAAATCTTATTAGTCATAGGCAATTGCCAATAGTCCTCATGGGGGAGGTATCTTACCTGGTTGAACAGTAGATGCAGGGATTCTGCTTCTCGTTGTGCCGTGTTATTTCTCGTTGGGTCTATCTGCAATGATGGGGGAAGATCTTTGAGCCATTCTCGGAGAGCTGACAGGCTATCGTGGACTCGCTGTGACAACGACGTCTGCTGAGACCTCTTACCGTATATTGAGTGAATTATACGTCCAGATATCCTTGCCAGGCCTATCATTCCGATAGAATAAGCACAGTCCGCAAAGTCGCCGTCTGAAAGCTTATTTGATGGAAGGTCGAGATCAATATCACTGTCCTGAATCGCAACTGGATACCCTAACTTTGTGGCCCACATTCTATCAAACGTATATGCAGTCCACCAAACTCGGATCCTATGCTCACGCGCAGCTGGATCGGTAAGGAGAGGCTCGGGGACGTTGAGATGTAGACCCATGATAATGGCAACTCGCACCGCCGAACCGGCTAGGTTGTACGCAGAGTGTCGTCGATTCAGACAAAGAGAATAGAAGGACTGTTAGGCAGGGTTAATATGTAAGAGGAGTACAGATGCGGACATAGGGGAAACATACCAGAAGGAGCCATGTCTCTACCATTTCAACCGTCGGTCGCTCACTGACAACGCGGAGGACTTTTGTTGCTTTAGCGAAGTATTCCAGTCCAGGGAAATTTTCAAGTGCAACAGACGTTCGCGTTGAATACATCTTCCCGATTGCAAACAGTGCCCAAAATTTACTCTGGATGAGACAGCCCATTGATCGAGGATATTGCAGACTCTGTTCAAGCTCCTCAAGTATAACACTACTGCGAACAATGTGGTGCCAACGTCCAAGACACTTTAAGGCAGCACTGACAAGAAGACGCGCCTGCGGTGGGCTCGGCCACGCACAAGCTGCATCGCTCAATACCATGAGCTCTTCCTCGGCTGGATAATTTACTCGAGGAATATGGCTGTGTTCAGAATCAGACATGGCCTGGCGGAAGCGCGTCGCAAACGCCGAGTCTGAGGCTTCAGCGACAAGGATAGGTGTATGAGGAATAGCCATGTCAATGAACCAAGGAGTGCTTGCCAACTCAGGGGCCTGTGTTGACGGTGCCGTGATATGACACTCTGCACCTTTCGCGGTTTCCACAGTATCTCTATTCTGCGAATCAGGATGCAATCCGGGTTGAGATACATGGCGCTGAAGCCTCCGGTTCTCGGCGATCAGCTCATCGATATACCTACTAGGTCAGTATAAATTCACTGTCCAATCGCCCGGTCATGCCACTACTTACTGTTGGCTAACTTTTACCAATCTATCCTTCTGAGGATAAATGCACTCCACCGCCTTATTGGCCCGTCTACAGTTACTGCAAGGCCTCCCCCCAGAGCATTTGACTCTTCGCGAGTGACATTCACGACAGCTGATTGTATATTTGGTGGTTAGTACCTCTAGAAATATGGACAACAGCCAATGCTTTCTGAAGGAGCTCGTTCGCCTTACGCTATTGATCTGGCCCGAGGCACATATGGGGCTTTCACTGTAGAGGTAGTGCCCGTTGTATGCTGCCCGTCCAGCTCGTCTAATGCATCAGTCATCGCACCCGCTACGTTCGTGTCGAGCGGCCAAGAGTGCGAAATACCGGCTTACAGGAATAGGTTGACATGCCTCAAGCTCAGTTTGTGACGGGGAAAAGTCTTCCATAGCGCGTGCTGAGCTCAACTAATACGTCAAATGCGGTAACAAACCTCGGCATAATATCTCATTTGCCGACAGAGAAGTGGACCATGGCTCGGTATATCGACCATCTCGCCGAGCTGCTAATACTACCACTGTCTTACTTCCAGATATACACCGAACAACTCATTGCAACTATTTCCAGATCACATTTTCAAGTCTTTCCACATCAATATTGCTGCCAATTGTGCCATACACCTTAACTGCTTCTTTATTGTATTCCAGCGCTATCAACGGTTTTGGGGCTTTGGTTGATTTATCGAAGAATGCTCTTAATGCGGCATTTCATACTCATCAGCTATGACAACCTCGATTCGGAACCCGCAGTTACGCCTTCTCAATGCTCTCCGAGCCGACTCGAAGCCTATTATGACCTTCTTGGGGCTTCCGTCCTTTCGCACAGCCCAAATTGTAGCTCAGACTGGCCTTGATGTCAGCACTTTTCGTCTTCTATAATTTATTTTCCCGCTGATGATTGTAAAGGGCATCATCATCGATTGCGAGCATGGCCATATCAGTGACGATTCCATGCACAGCTCGACTGCCGCTATTGCTGCTTTAGGGGTGTCGCCGCTTGTTCGTCTCAGAATGACTCACGCGGATTTGATCAAAAGAGCTTTGGATGCTGGTGCACAGTAAGTGACATAAATACCTGCCATTCAAATACTGAAAGGTTTTACAAGCGGCATCGTTGTACCTCAAATCAATACTGCCGAAGAGGCCAGGGCCGTTGTGTCTCATTCAAAATTCCCTCCACAAGGACTTCGAGGGCAAGGCTCAGCGTTTCCAGCCATCGCTCATGGTATCGACCTCCCGATATATCTGGAAACGGCCAACGAAACGGTTATCATCTGTCTTCAAATTGAATCGAAAGCGGGGGTCGAGAATGTTGACGCCATCTGTGCTATACCTGGCGTCGGTTAGTGATTGACCCCTCCGCAAATCCTAAGAATAGTTTCACTAATATCCGTCAAGATATGATTCTAATCGGGCCGAACGACCTTGCTCTGTCGATTCTTGGCTATCTTCCAGCAAGAGGTGATGAACCCGAGGTTGTCAACGCTATCGAAAAGATCGTGTTAGCAGCCAGAAAGCATGGAAAATGGGTCGGCCGACTATCAAACAACGGGGCTTTGTGCAAGGAGCATTTGAAAGTGTTTGATACAGTGGCTATGAGTTACGATATTCGGGCGATTCAAAATTGGTATACTACCGAGCTGTTAGTTGCGCGCTCCTAATGCCAGCAGGGTAGAAGAGAGAATGCATCAACCTGAATGCCCAAGCCTAGTGTAGGGCAAACTTCGTTTAGTCTACTCCGTACCACGAAAATTGTTGTGAGAGCAAGTAGGAGATGGGAGGGCCGTGCGTACATACACATTTTAAAAGGTTTACCATGGTAGGAGATGCCATCTCAATGCCAGTCGCCTTTGTAGCATGTCTTACGTGGAAATAGACCATGGGCAGAAGATAACCCTAAGACAGCGGTTCATTCCTTTGACTCCTTTGCGTGCATTGCCCAGCATATATTTAACCCACAAACGTAGAACGAAAATGGATCTACGAAGTAGGTGTCGCATGCCACTCAAGATATCCCAGTGTATAGCGCTCCACTAAACTCAAGGACTGTAAATAATTTCTTACTTGAGATCTTGTTTAATGATGTATCATCATATAGTAAAATGCGTTTGTGGTTCAAAGTAGCAAAGTTGGCATTAATCTGTAATTTGGAAGAGTATTGATCTAGAGGAAGCACTATATATTGATACAAAATCGCTTCTCCTTTGACAGTTCTGAACGCTATCTTCAAATAACTCTTATGCCTTACGCTGCAGTTTATGATAACCGACCTGCTCTCGCGCCTCGGCGATTGTTGCTCCGCCAGCGATCATTTCCCGGATGCCAGCTTCGCTCTCCTCGATTATTCGCGCGACTTCGGCCACCTCACGAGCTCGATCTCGCGGAACAATAACCACACCATTTGAATCGGCAACAACGATGTCTCGGGGGTTGACACGTACCTTGCCGATGCCAATCGACTCGTTGACGCCTCCCACTTGAACACGATCCTTACCGGTTCGCATCCAGCGTCCAGCTGTGAAGAGCGGGTAGTCATCGCTGATGGCACGGTTCACATCGCGGCACACACCATCGATAACAGATGCAGCAATGCCTCGAATGCCGGCGTACTGAGTCATAATATCGCCCCAGACGGTACAATCTGTGCGACCACCGTTGTCGATGACTATGACATCGCCTATGGCAACGTCGTCGATGAAATCACCAACACTCCCTGGCGGTTCGCTGGCGGGTACGTAACGTACAGTGAAGGCCGGCCCGACGGTGACCTTTTTGTAATTGGTCAAAGGCATGATGTTGAACGCCTGCCCAGGAATGCCCAGTTTGTCAAGCGCGTCAGAGACCCCGGGGGTGTCTGAACCGGCGAACAGGGCAACCAACTCTTGATCCTCAGCACTGGTTTTCTTCGGATTTTGGTTGGCAGATGCCGCAGCTGTTATCGACAGTGTACTCTCTATACACTCTATACCCTCGTGGATGGCTTCGAATTGCCTGTCGTGCATCACCTCAGACACGTGGTGGCCCGCTCGAACGGCCTGGACCATAAGGGTCTGACGACTGTCGATCCGCTCACCAAATTCCAGGACCTCCTCAATGCGCTTGGCCGGGATGAACACTGTTCCGCAGCTATCGGCTATCACATAGTCGTTTTGGTGGACTGTGACGCCTTGTATCTGCAGCGGTTTGCCGGAGTCGACTTGCACCACTCGATTGCGCGCGCTGATCATGGTTACGCCGCGGCCGTAAACAGGATAGCCGATCTCACGGCTGCCGTCGATATCACGACTCATGCCATCGATGATGGTTCCACGAATGCGCTTCGCTTTCGAAGCATTGGCGATGATATCACCCCAGCATGAGATGCCATCTATGCCCCCGGAGATGACGAGAATGCGGTCATCCGTCGTTACCACATCTATGACTGGGGTGATTAAATGGGCCGTGGGCACAGCATCAGTCTTGGGGCCTACTTTCACTGTGCTGGCGCGTCCGACAATCTTGGGGCAGTCCCAGAGTGGTCGTAGGCCGTATGTGGCTCCTTTGAGGCCGAGAAAATCCAAGGCATCAGACACTGTATTGGTGTCGAGCGCCGAAAGTCGGTCCAAAATACTGGATTGACTCATCGTGTCGATTGTGGTGATCAACGGGGGGTGGCTTATTTGAAAGGAAGAGATAGAAAAGAGAATGCCCGATACATATAGGTTTGGACTGAGTGATGCGATTCGGCTCTCATCTCGGTGATCAGGCACTATCTGCCGAACCCGATCTCCGGGAAGTCTCCACATGCGGCCGATAGCAACTTCGGTGAACTTGCAATGTTGCCGAAGCTCGACTCGGCGAAACTCGCGGCGAGGCGAGCAGTCAAGATACGTATAGCGATATACATATACAGCTCACTTGCCCCTGGCCATAACCATAAATATACGTAGCATATAGCACTATGCTGCAATAACTTTGACCATTTTATTATCACCAATGTCTCGATTTGCTAGTCTTTCTGAGGCAACGCCCGACGCCGCTTTCGCCTTGATTGAGGCGTACAAGGCAGACCCTTCGCCCTTGAAAGTTGATCTCAGTCCTGGGTTCTATCGTGACGAAGATGCACGGCCCTGGATCTTGCCCTCTGTGCGGAAGGTAGTGTTGATTCTCGCTACCTTGACTCGCTCTTTTACTCAATATGTCTAGGCCAAGCAAGCTTTACTAAGTGACCCGACTGCGGATCACGAGCATTTACCTATCCTCGGTCATTCTGGACTGCTCAATAGTGCCCAAAAACTTGTATTCGATGTGACATCCGAGGAAGCCACCACCATCGCATCAATCCAGACCATCGCAGGTACTGGGGCAAATCACCTCGGTGCCTTGCTTCTGGCCAAAGCTAGCCGCCCTCGGACAGTCTGGATCTCGGATCCTACGTGGATCAATCATGAAGAAATCTGGCAGCTAGTAGACAGCGGAATTGAGCGTCAGACATACTCCTACTTCGATAAGCAGTTATTTTTTATCGACTTCGAGGGCACCGTATCTACCCTGCGTTCGAAGGCCACAGAAGGCGATGTTGTGGTCATGCACGGTTGCGCACATAATCCTACTGGACTCGACTTCACCAAGGATCAGTGGAAGGTCATTGCCAACGTTTGCGAACAGAAGAGGCTCGTTCCTTTATTTGACCTCGCTTAGTGAGTAATGTTGCCTGAATTCGAAACAACCCAGTGAGTTAATTGACTTGTAGCCAGGGCTTTGCCACCGGAGATCTGGCTGAAGATGCTTGGTCCGTACGGTACTTCTTCCGCAACACATCACTAGAAATGTTAGTGGCGCAATCATTCTCCAAGAATTTTGGTCTATATGGCGAGCGTGTAGGCGTGCTCCATGTTGTATGCAGGACGGAGGACACTAGATTGAAGATCCTCAACATGCTTACACATCTATCTCGCGCTGAGATAACGACTCCCCCTATCAACGGCGCCAAGATTGTGACAAAAATACTTGGAGACAAAGACTTGAAGCAGCAGTGGCAAAACGATTTGCTGCACATGAGTAACCGTATGAGGTCAATGCGAAAAAGACTAGTGGACGCACTTCGGAAACGTCAAACACCAGGCTCTTGGGATCACATATTAACAGATGTGAGTTTCTTATACTTCTTTCATGCATCGTGATATACTATATAGATTCGCTGACGCTCCCGCAGATTGGGATGTTCTCGATGACATGCTTGCAACCAGAACAAATCCGGGCATTGAAGGAAGAATATCATGTACATCTTCTGCCCTCGGGAAGAGTATCAATGACAGGCTGTTCGTATCCAAGACATTCCTAGGGCTCCTGTGCTCCGAAGCTAATTCGCACTTAGTAACTGAGCATAATGTGGAACATGTTGCAAAGGCGTTACACAAGGTCATTCTGGCCGCCAAACCCGTGTAACAAGCTTAAACAGAGAGTATCTAATTACATAGGGAAATAATATACAAGTCCAGAAAAACATGTACTAGCATTTCGTCGCTGTCCACCTCAATCCATCTATATAATAGATTTCAAATTGAGCCATAAGTCGATTTCAGAACTCAGAGTCTTATTTGGCTTCTCTGGGCAAGTCATGAAGAACCTGGGTTTCTCATATAAGCAGTCAGCCGGAATTCTCATCATTGTTCTCTGATCCCTCCCTTCCCACATGAGTTGTCTGCCCCCAGAACCTGTCCTTAAAAAAAAGCCACCTGCATCTCGTCATTAGCCTATATCGTCAGGCACCTCAACATGGCATTTATGAGGGAAGTCACTGAGAACATAGAGAGAACATTACGAATACGATGAAGAAACCTGCTGGTACCTTGAGTGTACTCGTTTGTACTAAAACCACAGCGGGATAAAGTTCCATATCTGAGCCAGTCTACACAGTGGGCGTCAGGTTGGCAGACGGGATGTTCGGTGACGGCTCCTAATTTTATCCGTCATTCAGCTTTTCGTCTAGCATAAAATTTCAAACACAGACTGTTTAGTGAAGGAGAAGTGACTCATTTGCCCACGATGCATGGTAGGCCATTATCCTACCTTTAGAGATACCTAGGCTTATGTTGCTGGCACCCTGCAAACATGGAATAAGAGAAGAACGTCAATTCACGTACAGCAAAGAGTCACCTCTTATAGGAATTACAGTACCGTCAAGCTTTGCGAGAGAAAACCTTATGCATCCATCTCCAGTCATTTGCGCGAGTAAGGTTTGATGATGCGCATGCCCTATTTTCTCCCTTTGGCGCCGTGAAATGCACCCTTTGTCTTCTACTTCATACTTCTCGATATAATGGCTTAACGGCTAACGATTAACTTTTATTATGAAAAGTTAATTGTTCAGGATCGTGACATTGTGGTCGCTAACATAATCTTTTAGAGTGCGGAGGACACGTAGACTTGTTAGATTTAATCGCCGCTATACAGAGGCTTGCCATGCCACATCTTACAAGAGTACAATTTTAGGTTTTCATTACTAATTTTCCCAACTTTGAGTAGTATTAAGGGGATGCCTTCCCCATGGCTTTCAAAATATTACTTACATCCTCATCATATAACGCCACGGAGTGAGATAGGGGTTGGCGACAAATCTCTCAGGAAAAATAACGCTGTTGCTATAATGAGTCTTTTACTGCCCGGCCCACTAGGCTTGACGAACCTGTGTTTTTTTCTTACCTCTTTCATAACATGGTGTTGTGTTCAGTATACGACAGCTTCTCGCCCAACGGCAGCAATAGCTGGAAGACGTTGGATCCCCCAGTCTCGCAGATTGCGATCCTTAAGACGCAGTTCCATTAACGATAACCATTTCCAAGACGATAAGTCAAAGGGCAAGGACAAGAACGAAAACGAAAACGAGGACGAGGACGAGAACCATATCGGTGTCTTAAGAAACCTACTCTGGTGGTTGCTACATGTGAGCGTATACTGTGGCTTCATCAACGAGACTCTATCTATTACACTAGATATACCGGCGATAATTCTTAGCTCACTTCCGCTTGCTATACCTTATAAGTTCTACGCTGAAAGACCGTTTTTATCCATGGGCCTCTTCATGTGCTGGGGGCAGCTCTGCATTCAAGGTCTCCATTGATGGCTCAAAGAGGCTCTTGATAGGCTCTTATGATTCGCTTTATAGTCTAGCCGTTTACGAGTTCATATCCTCAGAGGTGCGAAGCGACTTGGCGACCCGATAAGCCATGCCTGGGGATGGCGGAGAAGGTTTGGAAGCCACACTGATCGAAACACACCAAGCCCAAAACCTACTTATTAGCGTGCGGGAGTTGTCCTGGATAAAGATGTAGAATGGGGGCTTGGGCGCAGAAAAAGATATGACATTTGAGGAGTAGTGAGGTTTTAGTATGTTTGCACAAAATGTAGTACGCTTTCAGTAGACATGGCTTGTCTGGTCTTAGTGTATTCGTAAGAAGAGTGGCAGATGGTGTCTAGGAATTCCCTATTGTTGTGATATGTTCAAACTTAATATCCATATCCAGATACTTGACGTTGCTCTGACGGTCTAGCCCTTGTTCTCTCGGAAGACATGTCTATACATCCTTGTTCGCTTGCCTGAAAAATGATGAAATGGAAATATATGTATCAACATGGCAATATGCCTGGTCCGGACATGACAATTCGCTTTGGTCGCACAGGCACACCCTGACATCGTCGTCAGTCGGGGTCGTCTTGCCCTCCGTCTTGTTCTAGGCTTCGAGCTCCTTCCGGGTACAAGAATTGTCTCAGTTGCAGTCGGACTTGAGGTGCAGCTTATTGCAGCAGTGGCCAAAGAGGCCAGTCAAAGCGCCGATCTGGGAAACCGGGCAGTCGGTGCCTGTGCCGGTGCTGCCTCTCGCCTTGGTGCAGCATTCGCGCGTGGCTGGCATATTGAGGCTGTTGTTTTGGTTCAAGCACTTGCACGCCTCTGTCGCGCAGATGAGGGCAGCAACGCCGATGAGGGTGGAAAACTTCATGTTGAAGAGATGCTTGGATGGTTGGAATAATGAGTTGACTTGTAGTGTGTAGAGTGTGTGGGCCAGATGGATGTCGATGGCGATTCTCTCTCATCACTGTGGTCATGGTGCCTCCTTTTATAGTTTTTCATCCTCTGCTTTTGTAAACCAACCTGCTGGTTGATACTCGCGGCCAGTGATGGAGCCGCGCAGCCCCTGTGTTGAATCCGCATTCCAACATCATACGAGAACGTTCTCGGGATTGAGGGAATAACGGTAGGATTATCCGAGACTAACATATGTACTCTGACTGTGACACCCTTGAGGGATATCTATAAATGGGGCACGGCCAGCAAGACCAGCTGTCACTCGTGGAAAAAGAATTGTTGCTCGGTATCGTGTACTACGATATTACCTGCATTCACCTTCCCAAGTTCAATATTCCAGGATCAACTTCCACATCGCAGTGTTTATGTAAAGGCATTTGCAACTAGGCCCATGTCATGATACCCTCATCGGTACGCGGCCCACATTGAAAGCTTCTGCCTGTAGCCATAATACATGCATGTCGGCAGCAGCTTGCATCCTCGTTAGTCCATAATCAGCAACGGGCGTAATCAGCTGCCATCCGCCAAAGTGAGCAGAGGAAATCAGATAACGCCGTCCGAACTCCGAGCAACCGACCCGGGCATGATCCTGGCAAAATGCTTTGTCACAAGGAGAATGTGCATCGTTGACGGGCGAACCAGCCCCGCCTATGCTGAAAATGGTATTATACTACGGAGTAAGCGAGATTGAATCTTATCAATCTCGCCCCGGTTGATTGATAAGATGGGGAAAAATTCGTAAAGGCTTCCTTCACGCGCGCCCTAATCTGGACCCGGTAAAAGAAATGTAGACAGTGAAGGTTAGTCTAGGACAAAAAGCTTACTAGTTTCAATACAAACAACGATATTCACTTTAATCAAGAATATTGGAAAAGGATTCCAAAGCTTCAAAGGGACAAAACTTATGTCATAATCAATATAACCTACACTATCAGCTACAATCGCAGGGTTGTACACTTCACGTTTGCTAGCGTGGTATGACAGTCGTGACAACTTACTAATACAACAAGCTAGATAAAATCCAAGAAAACTTCGAAAAGAAAAATTGCATCCCTTAGTTACGCCCTCCGCCCGCCACTTTAACCTGAGTAGAGCGGGATAGGCGCTAGAGTCGGGCGAACTAACCAGTAAATGTATTCCTATGACTAAATAATACGAGCTGATTTTGCAATATATTGTCATTTCTCCCTTATATATTTTGTTGGCGTCTTTCGGCAACATAGAAGATCTGTTCCCAATCAGAACATATTAAACGATACAGACTAGGACAAATTTGTGGGGGCATGTTCAAGGATTAGCCTTTCGGGCTTAATTCATAGGTTTTCAATCCCGCTTTTGTTGGGAGGTATAGAAGCCCTGACTGGAGGAATCTTTCTGCTCTGGCGTCTCTTTGGCAGCCTCCACCCATCTCTTTGACAGCCACAGAAAGTCCCGGGGGACAGGCTACCTGCGTTTAAGCTGTTACTACCTCACCCCTTCGCCTTTTGCGATCTGAACATACACTTGTTACCACCCAGGTTCCACTCGATCTCACTTAGTGATGACTCCTATTAGTATTCGATCTCCGTTAGGGTCATTTTTTATACAGCTATATTAAATGGCCTGCTGGGTCGCAGTGTCATTTTTGTGGAGATAGCGGCCACTTCGCGACTGGAGGCGTAGACTATTCCTGGGAGAGTTATTGGCGAAAGATAATAGATAGTATTGAGACTGATGAATTGAATATATAAATATCCCCTGGAAAATGTTTGGCGCTGCCCAAATAGATGTTTATGAGATCATTCGCCTCATCGACAAGTTCAGCTACCTAAACTCGATGAAATATGCTATATGGGGTGCCAGCCATAGGTTCTCGCCACGTCTAGAGGCGGGAAATTCCGTCCGCAAATTGCACCCCAGCCTTGATGATGGTTTTTGTTACCCTCCGAAAGATTAGTTCCATGGTCTAAGTACCGTTTCTTAACAGCAGCTGTCATCTATCTTCCTCCCTCCTTAGTATCAAGTTATATACTCGAAGGTGGTTTTTGGAACTCAATAACATCCCAAACAACAGTCCTATTGTACGTCTTACATTCCATTGGAAAGGACTTCAATGCTTCAAGAAGCTTGGCGAGTGGCCGTCAAGCGGTAGCCCTAGATGCCACTTCAAGACGTTTATCGTTGAGCCAGCGGGGCATTTCTCCGACATTCAGGTTAATACTCCGATTGGTCAACCCGATGTAATTCGTCCTCGTTCCTCGAGTGGCTCGCCATGTCTCCCCATTACTCCTCATTTCTCGCCGAGTCTTGGTTTGACCATGCCTTCTAGAGGCTCCCGACAGGCCAAGCATACGGATTCTACATTTGGGATACGCCTTGTCTGCCTCCTTTCCAACTCTATTTCGGCAATTTGCGCAGCTTACCACCGCCTTGCCATTTTTGAACAATACAGCCTCTGAACTGTACAGGCATTACATTCTTTCTGCTAAGTGACTCCTTGTATCCTGTGTATACTCACAGCAATAGTCATCCCTTCGCAAATATCACCTTTGAAACACCCCCAAACTCAAAACACAAAAGACGTATTACTTGGGTATATGTTCCTATACTAGACCCCGCAGTGTAGACTCTCCTTGTATGTCACCGACGTCGGAGCTTCCGCGATGTATAAAACGGTGGATAAAACGGTGCAGTGTAAGGACTAGGACCCGCCTTTTACGGCTAGGTCAGGTGACTTAACGCTGGTAGATTACTTAACGCACGGTGTACTCCGTCTTGCCCTTAAAAACGGAATTATGTGACTCTAAATTTAGACTCTTGGAATGCAAAAAATAGAAGACATCAAACTTAAAGTAAACAGCTTGACGGGATCCTGTATATTCTAATGGATATGGTTGTATGTGCTTGACGCCCTTCCCGCTGAGTCTGATATCCTACGCGAGGGCCACAGACGGATGGGACAACCGAGTCTCTCATGAGACTATATGGAGTACGGAGTAGTACATACTCCATAGAAGGATTCTATTCGATCACAGCCCACCGACGAGATTTCGGTCATAAACATGACTCTTTCATGGGTCGGTATTGGTCACTTTTTATCTAGCCTGTGACTTGTCATATAACTGCATAAGCTTACGAACCCCGCTCAACATATCGGAGGACATCCATTGAGACAAAGCGGAACAGGTTGGATCGTCATATATTTAGGAATATCACTACTACATGCAACTAATCATGTCGGCAGTTTAGAGTGGTGTTCCTCAGCAAACATGTCCCGCTTTGTGCTGCACCTTTACGAGTATGCCACTATTACTACGAAGTACTAGCATTATATATTATACGTGCGGAGTCGTCGGCACCCAAAAGGGCGGGGTACCTTAGTGGATACTAGGTACTAGTTTCAATATGCCCGCTCAGGTGCTACTATTCACACCAGGCCTGCGTTCTTCCACAAGTTCTTCCACAAGAATAACTTCCCTGTGTATTGCCTATAGGGACATAGAAATCATCCCACTGGGTCTCTGTCACGCCCCGAGAGCGCCAGAAACCAACAGTGGTGCCTCGACTGACGCTGCAATGCTTATCTCGCTGGCAGGGTTCTCATGCGATACCTGATCCAAATGCTGGGCTGAGGAGACCTTCCCCTCTGTTGCCGAGGTAAGATTGGACCACGTAGCATCAATACGACGACAAGCAGATGAAGACTGTGGAAACTGCAAGGATCGTGGATATACATTGTTCCACAAGCAAAAGGCCCTCAGTTCCTTGCTGAGGCAGTCATATATCACATCGGCCCCGTCTTCTGACATTGCAATTTCTTCAGAACTGTAACCAACCCCCTCAACTGACACGTATGAGTCTATCTCTCCCTCTTTACTTTTGCAAAAGACGTCTAATTTCTAGCAGCTCAAGCCATGAACCCCGAAACCACTGCAAATATCGACCAAGGGCATAATGGCCCCGAAGTCGATATAACTGCGATCAACTTTGCACGCGGCAATTTGAGCCTGCTTGCGTCAAAAGTCCCTGTTTGGGATGTGAACGATGAAACTGTTCACAAGATTGCAGTCACCCAAGAAGGCGTGACCATTCATCTCGAGGTGCAGAAGTATTGCCCCCAGGATGGCGACATAACCTGGAAGCAATGGGTGGATAATGGGACGGTGAAACGACACCACATTAAACCCTACGCCTTGAAAGACCATGAAGCAACTGGCAAAGATCTCGAAAAATTTATTGCCGAAGAGTGGTCATTGCTGAGGTTTACCGAGCCGTTTGACTCCCTTGTTGTTGATGTGTATAGATATGCCGCCGCGCTGTCTGAAGCGGACAAAGGGAAGACGCTCTTGGAAGGACTCCTTAAGCTGGCTTTTGCAACATGTAAGTTAGACGCCCCAGTATGCCACAGATCCATGCTCACCAAACAAGCCAACACCACGGGATCATCATACCTTACTGGCGAAGATAAACTGGGCATGGAGCCAGTAACTGATAATTCATGCCCTCAGTTTGGCCGCGTCCTAATCCCGAGAAGACTCGTCGATGAGGTAGGAGAGCTATTGCACAAGATCATCACAGCGCTCCAACAGCCAGTTCTGAAGGATCTCCAACGCGTGCTGGAATCTGGCAACGCCGAGCAAAGCCCTCAGGCATTTTCGGCTGTTTTCCTTCTTCTTCACTTGATTGAATTTATCTCCGAGGACCGCCATCGATATGCGCAGCAAAACTGCATTGCCGTAAGATACTTGCATGTCCGACTATTATCCCTATACTGATTCATCCTTTGTAGGGCGACTATTCGCTCCCTGAATATGTTTACGGGCTCCACCAAGGTGCGGATGGACTAATTCGTTTGTGGCGCCAATTTGCGAATTGCGTCCAGCTTGACTGGACGAATCGAGAGTCTTTGCGCCAGGCTGGATTTGATGCTGCTGGTGTAGATCTGATCTCGCGATGTGTCTCCAAGTCCAGTAAGTTTGCAGGTAGATGTCGAGTTGGAGAAAATGCTGACTGAGCTTGAAGATGAGATGAAGGATCAAGTGGCCGCGAAGAAATACCGAGGACATTTCTCTTTCATTGTGCAAATGCTTGAGAAATGATAGGCAGGGCAGGCTATTGGTCATGAAAGGGAT
Source organism: Mycogone perniciosa (assembly GCA_025331125.1). Taxonomy (NCBI): domain Eukaryota; kingdom Fungi; phylum Ascomycota; class Sordariomycetes; order Hypocreales; family Hypocreaceae; genus Mycogone; species Mycogone perniciosa. Next base: position 106,455 of record JAOALB010000136.1, read on the forward strand.
TTTGGGTATAAGGCTAGCCATTCGATTTAGTACCTAATTGACAATATACGGGCCATTGGGACACTGTGTGGAAACCACTGCCTCCGTATGATACAAATGTGACTAGACAGTGAGAAGCATTGAGCTCATGACTTGAATACCGCTCCCAATAGACGGGCAATGCTGATTCAGTGACATTAACTCTCATTATTCTAAAGGATCAGACGACAGTGAGTTGGCGTCACAGCGGGCTATTTAACGCCCCGAGTGCCGCCCTTCCCCGCTGAGCCACTGAGGCGGAACACTAACATGACTGAGCCGAAGGCTGACAGCACCTGAGAGCCCCATTTATTCCTACTCGCTGTTGACGGACGCACCCGCATCTTCCATTCATCATCACCACTACTATTACTACCACTACTACCATCTATCCACTATTGTCGCGCCTATCACCAACACCTCCCGCCATACCATAGACCACCTCCGACTCTTACATACATAGTAGTATACGGAGTGTCTTCTTGATATCAATCGCATCGCGCCATTGGTATTGCCCGACTTCGGCACCTGGCGACGACGACATTCTACCACGTTATTCATTACTTCGTACACATACTCGATCTTCGCGCCCCTCGCAGCCATGGCTGCTGACCTGGTTGACCCGACTGTCACGGGGAACTACCCCATTATACTCGGCGACGGCCTGCTCGGAAAGACGTCCAATGAGATCTTTACCGGAATACGCTGTATGGAGGAGTGCCCCCATTTCCTGTTGGCTGCCAGCGCCCGCCCAATTCCTGCTTCCATGCTAACCATCCATCGCCTGCTAGATAACCACAAGCCCAATTTCCCAGCGTCCGACGCCCGGTTGAAGCCTTCTCTCCCCGGCAAGACGAGTTCTTACGATTTGACCTTTTCCAATCCTGACGGAACACACGCCTTTGCTGGCACGCGCAACGTCGACAATGACGACTATGTTCTGTACTTCGACCCGGAGCGGCGCGCATATATTCTCGACAAGGTCGACTCAACCTTCAATATGAACCTCACGCGTACCCCAGGAAACACAGACCCTGAAGACCTCCGCCGGAAATATCCTCATCTGGATAGCAACCCACCACCACTGCCAGAAGAGAAGAGGAAGAGCATGGACAAGAGAGAAAAGCCGAAACCAGCATCCAAGCCGGCACCGAAGCCTGCATCCAAGCCAACACCCATGGCACCGCCGCCCAGGACAACACCCAAGTCAGCACCCAAGCCATTTCTCAAACCCGAACCCAAGCCATTTCTCAAACCAGAACCCAAGCCAGTACCCAAGCCTGCATCCAAGCCTGCACCCAAACCAGAACCCAAACCCGCACATAAGCCAGTGCTCAAGCCAGAACCCAAGCCCGTCGTACCCAAGCCCGCGCCTAAGCCCGTTGCAAGGAATGCTCAGACTCAGCCTCAGACTAAGGAGATCAAGCGGAGGGTTGAAAAGAAGCCACAGCCCAAGAAGATGAATCTGGCACTACCTGTACCAGAGCCTCCCAAACCAGAACCGCCTAAACCGCGACGTAAACAGGAAGAGGAAGAGGAAGAAGATGACGATGATGACGGCGATCTCCTTATTGAATACCCCGGCGCCGAAACTACAACCCGGCAGACACACATCTCCCCTGCGTTTCCCGCACCCCGGCGGTTCGACGAGTTCATGGACCAGCGTGAGTCCGAGGCTGATGACGAGGATGGTGAGAGCGATGATGAGACCACCATCGAATTTAAGCTTCCCAGTCCGGTGAATCACCGACAGAGCCATGTCGCACAAGCGCCTGATCTTATGGACGTGGACGAAGAAGAGGAAGAGGAGCAACATCATGATGCTGCTGCTGATCTAGAGGCCGATTTAGAGGCAGACTTGGAAGCTGGTTTAGAGGCTGATTTAGAGGCTGATCTAGAAAAGGAGATGGAGAACGCCTTTGAGGAATTGCAAAATACAGGCCAAGGTGCTGTCGCCCAAGATGACGAGAGCGAGATTAGTGAAGAGGATTAAGGGGTGTGCATATCACATTTTGGATATGGCATTTTGGGTTAGATTTGATACCACTCGTTTGATTTAGGTACAAGCAACTACTAATGACGATATGAAATAAAGTTTCAATGCCTAGGTAGGTAGTATAAATCCTATGGATATTGTTCATTCATTGTCTCCGGGGAATTTCTCCCCCGTTAGATGATCAGTCACTCCCGGAATCTCTCTTTCGCAAAACAGATGCGTCTTCGCACTTGTCAACAACGGACCGTATGTCTGCAGAACCTCATCGAAACAGCCCACCGTGAGACAGGTATAATCACGGTTTTCCCTCTGCCAGAAAAGGAAGCTCCCGCAATTGGCGCAGAAACCCCGCTCACAGCCCGGGGATGATGAATACACCTCGAGCGTTGCCTTGGAGGTGAAGGTGATGGCTGATTTGGGGACTCTGTGTTGGCGGAAGATGAGAGAGCCGGTATTTTTTCGACATTGGGAGCATTGGCATGTTGAGCTCTTGGGAACCAGTCATGGATTAGTATAGATGATGGTAGTAGGTAATGGGTTCGAGGAGGGAACATACGGAGTTGGCAAAGTCGTGATTGGGAGGGAATGTTACTGTGTAGCGGAGGGATTCGCAGAGGCATCCGCCATTTATTTTGTCGGGCTTGGTTTCTGTGGCCATGATGCGATGGTTCGAAGGCAACGTATGGTATGTATGTATTTTGTGTTATTTACTTGAAAAGTCGCCTTTTTATGTTAGGTATGCCTCACAGGTTAAAGCTGTCAACCACGCCTTTACAGGTTGCGTGAATCCGTTAACATTAAGGCGTCTTGGCATGTCGTGCCTTGTTGTGATGAATACGGAATAGAGGCGGGATTTGGTAATAATCTCCACACTGTTACAGGATCGTTGCGTTATGGAATTCACGGAGTGCTGATCAACAGAAGGGCGTTTAGACCAGTGATGCCAGATAGGGTATGTTGCCGAGACATCTTTTTTGCCATACTACTAGGACTTGAAGCCCTGAAAGAATTATACCCAAGGGAGAATGTTCCCATGCTTAGGTCCCTACGAAGGTGGCCACACTTTTTGCGACTGTTGTAATGGCTGTAGCTGTTACTATTCGTGTCAGTAAGCGATCCTATAACTGTTGACCAGATATGCCAACCAGGCTTCCAGAATCGTGCGATCTGGCAGCCATTCCACTCCGCGATGATCCCCGCGATGCCCTGATAGTCAAGGCTGGCCTGCCATATAGCAGCTTGCAGACGTTGCCTGAGGGCGCAGTTGTTGGCACTTCATCAGTGCGGCGCTCGGCGCAGCTTCGTCGTCTCTATCCCCATCTACACTTTTCCAACCTGCGTGGCAACGTCGAGACACGGCTGGCCAAAGTCGACAATCCAGAGAGTGAGTATACTTGCATGGTCATGTCTGCAGCTGGCCTCGAGCGCGTTGGCCTCAAGTATCGTATCAGCCAGTACCTGGGCTCCAAGGACGGTGGCATTTTGCACACAGTCGGCCAGGGAGCACTTGGCTTGGAGATTCGCAAAGGAGACAACAGAACCTTAGACTTTCTTAACCAGCTGGGCGATCAAAAGTCTACTCTCGCCTGTCTCGCGGAGCGGGCTCTCATGCGTACCCTTGAAGGCGGTTGTAGTGCCCCGATTGGCGTCGAGACCGAATGGCTTAATGAATCAGAATATTCTCTTCTGAGAATGAGAGCAATAGTCGTCAGCCTTGACAGCACCCAAAGCGTCCAAGACACCATCGATGCAACGGTGCGGACTGAAGATGAGGCGATAGCATTCGGAGAGGAACTGGCTGCCAGACTTGTGAAAGCAGGTGCAGATGCGATTCTGAAAGATATCAACGTCAACAGGCCCTCCAAGGACTGATGAATCACGATATTATCTTGTATATAGCTAGGTATGTAATTGTAGAATACACTCTCCACTATAGATATTAGGATTTAAAGTGCTATTGCCAGTTTACTCGGCGTTTCCTTCTTTGTGGTTCCGAGCAAAATTTGCAGACGAAAGAGTCACAGCAGATGGAACGGCCACTAGAGGTCATACCTGCTACATGGTGACGAGGTCAAGACCTCCAAGAGACACCTCTGGTTTCAACCTTTCATCATCAACTTGTTCTCTATCTACCATTCGAAGACAGAATTAACCGAACTTTTCTTTTTACACAGTATCACATTCACAATCTCCTTCTCTTTCTTTCTCTAGGTACTGCAAGATGAGAAGCCTACTAGATCTGCCTGCAGAGATTGTCGATGAAATCTTCTATCATGCTCTTGACCTCCCTAAAGGTCTCGACGAAGCGCAGAGCATCACCGAAATCCTTGGCACAGACACAGCCAAGGCACTGCTGCTGTGCTCACACCAGACTAATCGTATCGCCACATACATGCTATTCTCAGAATCCACCTTCGCAGTTCGAGATAATTGCGATTTCAGACACAAGTTGACTTTAGCGGGACGCGAGAGATCAGACTACATCAGAAGCTTGAGCGTGACACTCACCTACGACGATCACTTACACAGCACTACTAAAGACCTAGCCTTGAGTGACCCGGTTGGAGATATGTCACGTCTATTGGGACGTCTACATTGTTGTCTCTCTAGATTGCATCTGACGACGCCTTCTTGGATGGGCCCACCTTTCGCAACCATTTCCAGTGCAGCTCCGTCCCTTTTGTGGGCTATGTGGCAGTTCGAAGAGTTGGAGGAGTTGAGGCTTGATTCCATTTGGGTTCCATTGTGTCTCTTCAGCTCCGTCACGGACAGGGAGTCTATCTCGGTAGCAGAGCCTCTATCAATGTTTCCATATTTACGAACCTTATCCGTAGGGGGATCCTTTCCTTTCAATGTTGACAAAGAACAGGTAGTCATGGCCTTTTCTGAGCAGCAGCTCCCTAGTCTCAACTCCTTGACTCTGGACGGTGTGATGCAATGCGGGTTCGGAACGCAAGGTGGATGGGTGTTTCCCGCAGAGGCCATCATCGCCATGGCCTCTCTAACGGAGTTTGTGTGGATCACCTCGGATGCCTCGTCGAGTATTATGGGCGTTAGTGAGCTGTTGACAAAGCAACACTTGAGAGCCTTGGGGAGACACAGTCAAACTCTGCGCAGGTTGAAAATTGATTACAGAGGCTGCTTGCAAAGTACAAAAGTTGAGAAGGATGACATTACAACATTCCTGGACGGCATGCCGAATTTGACGCACGTGTCGATTTTCATCAAGTCACTGGAACTGGAAATCAAGGAAATTCGGTCACAATAAGGATCACAGCAAGGACACCAATGACAGCCCACGCAGAGTTCTTTTTCCGGTGTCTACGCGCTAGATAACCTCCCATCTTGCTATCCAGCCGACGTTTTCTCCAGCGTTCCTCACGATACACAGCCTCGCCTCCTTAGGTTTGCTTCTGATATTTGGGAGGACCTTCTCTACTGCCAGACTGCCAATGGCTGCGCCACGGCCATCCGCCAAGCAAAACGACCCTGTGGTCACAAATCCAATAAGGTCATCGGGGTCAGGTACGAGTGGATGGTATCCTCCAATGTCAGACTGGTTAGCCCCCGACGTGTTCTGGGAGACCGGGGGAGGAGGGGCGATGAGTTCTTGCGCCAGCAAACGTCGTCGCATCTCCAAGTCGGTTTCCTTGGAGTGAAGTTTGCTATTCTTGGGCTGGTTTGTTGTGGATAAGGATGTGGATGTTGATGATGGAATGCGGGCGAGCCATTGGGAACGGAGATCGTGGGGGAGGGAATGAGTGAACTGTTCTGGGGGGATGGTGGATGGGACTTCTGCGTCGGGAGATGTTGGGATTGGTATAGGCGTGGAGGGGAGTCGATAGATCCTAGCGCAGGTGTTTACAACACCATGAGAAAGGAGGGATATGCGGACAAGGGCGATAGCGTTGGGTGGGATTGGTGGAGGTAGTGTAGAGGATGAAATGAGGCTGTTATAAGTAGCCTTCGAGATATTGTTTAAAAGCTTGAGGCGCGAGAGTTCTGGTTCTTGTGGTTTTGTCGGCGGATCTGCTTGATCAACGTCCATAACATCGTCTGGCTTGTCCCCGAAAACCGACTTCTGTGCTTCATCTTGAGGCTTCAGCCCGAAGAGGAACTCAAAGTCACAAGCAAATCCATCACCGATTTCGCCTTTTCGCCCAGCTCCGAGGTCTAGCGACGTCCATTCCACCCTCTTGCTCTTGGGACGTCTTTCCCATTCCCATTTCCTCTTACGCCTGCGCTCCAACTCCCACTCAGCACCAGCGTCAGTCCCAAGGAAATCTGCGGGGAACCACGGAAGACTTCGTTCAAAGGCCACTTGCATCGTCTCATTCAGCCCTGCGAATCGCGGGTTACCGCCAGATATGAGCGGGCAGTGGACTATGTTGTACCACAACGGGAGGATACACTTCCACGGCGCGAGTAGGGTCCATGTCCCCTGTGTTTGTGTGCTGGTTCCAGAGCGGGAGGCAACGAGGGTGATGGGTATAGGAGGGTCGACGATGGTAGGTTGTAGGAACGTGCCTGAGATGTATTTGCTTCTTCTCCTGTTGATGGATTTTTGTGAGGGTAGGCATGTGGCTTTGTGACGGGCGTTGCGGTCGAAAAGGGTAGACGGCTGCGAGCCTTCTTCGGCTGGCCATTTGGCTATTGTTTCGAGGAGTTTCATCTGAGAGTTTTCATCCTCGGGGAATTGCACCTTTCGGGGTGGATACCTCAGCCGAGGGTCTTGAATGGGGAAGTTCAGGATTGCATTGGCTGGCAGAGCTGCTGGATTGGTCAACCCTTTCAGCGATTGAAACAATGCCGCGTGCTGATTCTGGAGTGCCTTTGAGGGATATGGCGTCAAGACGGATAATAGCGTCTCGGCCGAGGCTGGACCTGAAAACTCGATGCTTCCAATCTCAAACCGCAAGTCTTCGATGTATAACTGAGGGGTCTCCATCTTGGCAAGGCGTAGGAGCTCATGGAATACTTCTAGGAACGACGAAGGATGTACCCTGAGATAGACCTGTCGTTGGGCCTTCCTCTCATCTCGGTTCTCTTCAATTGGTGTTGGTTCGGGGTTCCAAAGGACTGTTGATGGGCATATTGGACGCTGAGCTCCGGCCCTTTCTCTGCTTAAGATACCAGTCCATGCTCTTGTACCGTATCTCCATTTCTTGCCCTTGTCGTTCCAGCAGGAGTCGTGAGTTATTCCAACTCTTTGGAGGACTCTTTTCACACCAACAGAGTTGCCATATAAGCCTATAGTACTCATATAGCTCATATCCCAGACCACAGTGCCCCTCTCCCCCTGAGCCCGGTGTGTCGGCCGGTAAATCTTCTCGTTCGGTGTCAACGGGATGGCAAAGCGCCATAAGGGGTTTTTAGGCTCTGTCATGCGAGCCCGCTTTGCATGCCACTGGTGTGTTGGGAGCCACGTCTTGTTGATTTGGCGCTTTCTGAACTTGGCTGGTGGTTTCGGTGGTTCGTTGAGCATATTCCTTCGGATCTTGGGCCTCGGCTTTCGACCCACAACGCCTTGGTCTTGAACCCCCTTTGGTTCTTTTCCCTCTTGGTTTGGTTTTTCGGCCTGTTTTGTCTTCCTTTTCCTCTTTCGCGCTGCTAGTATCCGTAGTCGCTTGGCCATCTGCGCTCGAATCCTCGCCCTTGTTGTTCTAGGCTTCCTCTTCCGCGCCTCAACCAACGGTGTATTATCCTCTTCCATCTCCCTTTTCGCCCGCGATCTCAGCCTCCGAGGCACTCTCTTGGGGTTATGACTCGCCGTCCGTCTTCGCAATCCGCGGGGCACCTGCTGAAAAGCACGACTGCTGCCCTGAGCTCTAGACATAACCATGCTCTGCTCCAGGGCACGAATCTCGAACTCGTGCGCATTCACAAAAGCCACCAGGTCCAGCTCGCCATCTTTGAGCGCCGCATTGGCCGGTTGCGTGGGAATGTTCCGGGCGGCGTGCACTTTGGCGCGTTTGTGGAGGAAGGCATCGCTGCGGCCATTGGGTGCTGGGGGCCCGGCTTTTCGTTTGTGGGAGGCCAGGCCCGATTGGCCGCCAGCAGAGGGATTAGGAGCCATAGCAATGGCAAGCTTGGGGAGTTCGTGAAGGTGGAATTGTGTGTTTCTGTACGCGGTTGAAGCGCGCCGAGGAAACGATGATGAAACTTTCGAGGTGTGCTTATCGATAAGGAGCAGCTCGTTAGCCCCACCATTTTCACCTCGACACATCAAAAGGTACTCCGTACTCCGTACTCCGGACTTTGTCCATCGACATCCTCCGTATAATGACGTTTCATTTTCATTGCCCACTTATGAGAGTTTTGGAATGTGGTCTTGATTGCCTGGCAACCGGCTCTGAATACTACATGCATATGCAATTTTATGTAATTGAATTATACTTTTTACGAAGTACACTATAACTAGTATTTTTACTGTTGGGACTTACGCTACTGGGGGAATGTTGACGTTGATATCCCAACTCTTGGCCCGGTATTCTACTTTCTCAGCGTTCCCGACTTGATGGATCATTTTGGCATTGTGGTAATAATACGGAGTAGTGTACTACGACAGTACTCCGTACTTGACACGTTGACTCAGATTGTTTACCCCAAAAGCAATGATAAGGTGGTTGGCTGAGCAAGACATGGATGTTGTGAAACCCCGAATGTCCGTCATAATATGCCTTGTAGTTGGGTAGCAGCAGATCTTCCCCATAGAATGCGCCTTGTGTATCCACAACTTGAGGCTGCACCATCCACTTGGGATCACACTCTATTTATACTATCTAATAGGATAATAATACGGCATACTCCGTCCGCGCCATGAGTGAGATTCAGATACGAGGGCTCGTCAACTGCTCGTAGGGCGACTGGCTTCAGCTAAGGGAAAAGCCTTGGCCGATTTCCAAGCGCGGACTCGCGGACTCGCGGACTGCACTGGCCAGACCTGAGCCGCCGAGTTTAGCGGGGTTCTTATATCACGACTGCTGCAATGGCCACTGGAAGCTAATGAACTTCATCCCTGAACCTCCACCTCTCCCTTGAGCCCCAACTCCCAAAGAGCCCAACTGAAAACCAAGCAGATCGCCTGCAGATGCGCCTGTTTGGCCGTTGACGAACCGAACTCGCAGCGACACTCTTCCACGTCTTCCATGCATGTCGCCCCTTTTCTGATTCGTCCCCGCTGTTCTTGAGGATTCCCCGGTGTTCCGGCTCCCACTGAGTTCAGTTCGTATTCCCAGGGAGGAGGATTACGCAGGCTTACGCACTGCATTTGGGGGGGCGTCCATATAAGCAATATATATCCCAAACCGGCAAAGGGATTTCCGTATTCGGCACTCGACTTTGCGTCACTCCCTTCTCCCTCTATCTCTACCTCTGCCTCTGCCTCTACCTCTGTCTTGTCTCTATTTCTCCTAGGACGTTTTATTCACTCCTTCATTGTTCAGGTCTCATACCCCCCCACCCCCTCCTAATACTAACTGTCTGAGAGCGGACCAGACGGCATCCTCCTATCGCCGGTCTGCCTGGCTGCAATCTGATACTACCGGCTCCCACGCCGAATCTGACCGGGTGCATCTGCGAGTCTGCGATCAGATTAGTGGCGCCACTGGCTACATACACGTGTCGTCCTTCAGCTTGCCGCAAGTGAGCCCGATTTTGGCCGCTTTGCCTTGCAGCCCCAAACGACCTAGACGAACTAGCCTCGCTGGTCCTGGTGGTGGTGTTGCTGGTCGTTGGCCTGGTTTTGGTTTTGGTTTGGGTTTGGGTTTCGGACAATGGCTGCCCTGAGTAAGCTTGCAATCCTCTTGTTTCTTATTTATGTTGACACCCAACTGGCATGACCACCATGTTTTAACCCCCCCTCTCCCATTTTCTTTTCAATGTTCTACATGTTATAGAGACATGCTAGGCAACCTGTGCTTGTCTGAGGACTCGAGTGAGCTGGCTGGACGTTGACATACATCTCCTCACCTTGTTCTCTTTATAAACAACCTCTATCTGTCGGCTCCTCCGGAAGAGGCGCACCGTGGTGTACAATGGTGTTGAAAGTGGCTAACATGTATTTTTTCCCTTTAGTTGGTAAAGGGCGCAAGGTGAGGCTGTTCGTGATAAACTCTATATTCGTTCTTGTTCTGCTGACACATCATAGCCCAAGTTCGAGCTTCATCTCAGGGTGAGATAATCTCGCCACACACTTCTATCAAACATCCATCTAACCATAGCTGTCGCTCTACCAGATCTATGATCTAAATAATGTCCCTCTCGTTTCCGGGAGCTCCTATATCAAATGGCATCTGCCTCACTCCATGAACGCGGAGCACCGCGGCCGCACGGCCAAGTGTCCCATCACCAACCACCGAGTTGACTACTCCTTCAACAAAGTGGTGCCATCAATCCGCATGTCCGTTGATAAACACAACAACCTCGCCGAGTGCCCTATAGAGTTTGAGATTCTACAGGAATTTCCAGGTGCCGAGAGAGTCACCCTCGGCCACATCAAGCTCAACCTGGCAGAGTATGTCGAGGAGAGTGAGACGTTTATCAGAGACATTGGCTCGCCACCACCACCTACCAGGAAACGTAACAACAGTGTTGAAGTGAGCCCTACGAGTACAAGAACACACAAACTCTCTGATGAACTCCACCGAGAGCCGGAAGATGGCATTGTGAGGAGGTATCTGATGCAGGAGAGCAAGGTCAACAGCACACTCAAGATGAGTTTCCTCATGGTTCAGGTCGATGGTGAGCGCAACTTTATTGCGCCGGCTCTAAGATCGGCTCCCGTTTTTGGCGGTATCGCCGGCTTCATGGCCCCCGACCAAGCCGAGGACGACACGGGACGTACGTGGCTCTCGCCCTCCTCCCCTCCTCTCACTCAATTGCCATCACCTCACGACTTCATGCCCATTTGTCAACCAGGCTAACAAATCCGCAGCCATACCTAGCATATCCAAGAGCCGCGACGTTTCTGAAGTCCAGGACCTATACCGTCGCACCCTAGCAGCCTCATGGACTCGCCAACACCCCGAGCTTCCCGCCGACGAGTGTATCGAAGACATATTCTCTGGCGGCAACGGCTGGAAGACCAAATCCCGCAGCACCTCCGCCACCAACGGCCGGTCTACCCCCGAGTCCGATGACGACTCTGACGACCATCACTACGGAGGCACCCTCCGTCCCAGCGACTTCCGCCGCATGGCCATGCATCACCATCACCGCCGCCATTCCTCCTCTCACTTCCGCCCCTCTACTCATCATCACCGTCGTACCCACAGTGGCTCCAGCGATAAAAGCGTCTCAACTGTCACAGGCGGGAACCGCAGCCCCTTGAAGAAAGGAGTGCGTATTCTCCGCGAGGAGAACAGAGAGTCGTCGCGGGACGACGACGTTGCCAGCACTAGAAGCGCTGGCAGTCTGGCGAGTCTGGCGCCGACGCTGGGGAGCAGCGAACGAGAGAGGTTAGATTCAGGGATGAGGCGGATAAGGGAGGTAGGCGAGTTTGACGTGAGAGACGATCTGGTTGCTTGGAAGTTGCCTGGTGGGCTGACTGCATGATGGTGACGACACTTGACTATTCTGGTTTTGACATTCTTGTTTATGAGGGTCCTGGGTTTGAGCACTTGGGACTACCTTTTTTTTTGGTTTTAGATGCTTTTTAAAATATTCTCTAGATTAGGCCAGAATCCAAGCAAGCAATCAATTTACACTGTCGACTTAGCCCTTTTGTATTTGCCTGTATTAGACGCACATTGGTCTATAAACTCGTACCAAGTTCATGGCATCAACTTTTGTCATTCCCAAAAACACTTGATATGTGTCTCTGCTCTATCTCTAGAAACATATGATAAAGCAGTCATTTTTCTTTTGATTCTATAACCCGCGCGTGCAACCGACCATCCCAACGTCATGCGCCTCTACACGATAAAAACCTCGTTTTTTGTACGTACTATTCCCATTTTTATCATCATACCATCATCGTCGCCATTCATGGAGCCTGCAGGGTGCCCCTGACACCGCCCTTGCCGCCGGCTTCCCTCGCTGTAACCGTAACGCTGAGGTCTGCCAGGAGGTTGATCGTCACCTCGACCTTGGCGCCCTTCTTGATGCCCTTGATAGCCGCCTCGGCGAGAGGGGTGCCAATCTTCCAGATCTTCTCGCGCTTTTCCTCCTCTTCCTCGTCAGAGTCAAGGTCAGAGTCGTCCTCATCCTCGTCGCCATTTTCTACGGGCTCCTTGGCCTTGGGCTCAGGCTTGGTGACCTTGATGTGGGTACCGCCCTCGACGACCTTGATGAGGACGTCACCGCCCTCCTTGGGAGCAGCGATGTGGAGTGTTCGGCGGGCGGGAGCAGCAGTCTCGGCCTGCATGATGGGGGTAAAGGCATCCTCACCATCGGCACCAGTGGTGACAACACCAATGGCGTTGGAGATGTGCTTGACAGTGGTAACAGCAGGGTGAGTAGACTGCTCAATATCACCAGCCTCATACTCCTGGACCAAGGAAGCCTGCAGAGCAGCACCTCGAGCCTGCAGCTCAGAGGGGTTGATGGCAGCCGTGCTCGTCGCGGGGGCAAGGATGAGGGTGGACTCTGGGAAGATGGAACGGAAGTTGTTAGCAATCCGTGGTGTGTGCGAAGTACCACCGCACATGATGACCTCGTCGATATCCAGGACATCCAACTCAGCCTTCTTGATAACGCTCTCGATCAGACGGTTGAAGCCGTCAAAGACCTTGCGGCCAACCATCTCATATCGTATCCTGTTGATGGTAGAAGAGAAGTCGAAGCCATCCGCCAAACTCTCAACACTGAACTGGGCGTTGGTGCCCAAGCTCAGAGCCTTCTTGGTCGCCTCGGACTCCAAGCGCAGCTTGGCCAGGCTCTTGGGGTTTGATCGGGGATCGACGTTGTGCTTCTTGATGAACTCCTTGGCGAAGTGGTCCATCAGGACCTGGTCCAGATGAACACCAGCGAATTCGTAGTCGTGAGCAGTAGCCAGAATGGTGTACATGCCACCTCTTGAGGCGACGACGGCAACATCGGAGCGGGTGCCACCCAGATCAGCAACAACAACAATCTTGTCCTCGATCTCAGCCTCGGGGCGAGCATCATACGCCAGGACAGCAGCAACAGGGTCGGAGATCAGCTGCAGAACCTCGAGATCGGCATCGTTGGCAGCCTTGATCAAGGCCTCGCGCTGCTTCTCGCCGAAGTTGGTCGGCACGGTGATGACGGCAGAGGTGACCTTCTTGCCCAGGTACTCCGAGGCCGCAGTGACGAGACGTCGCAGGTATCGCGTGGCCGCCTCAGAAACCGAAACAGTAGAGGGTTCAGCCTCCTCGTCAGCCTTGTCCTTCACGGTGAAGGAAACGGCCCCTGAGATGTCCTGGGGATGGGCAGCGGCATGGCAGTGGGTGGGGTCAATGGACTTGAACCTGGACTCGTAGTTAGCATACCCGTTTCCTGTCTAGATCGAAACGATAAGCCATACTCTTGGCCCAGGAAATCCCTGAAGTAGGCGACGGTGTTAGTCGGGTTGCGGACCAAGAAGTTCTTCGCCTGAGAACCATAGTACTCGTCGCCGTCGATGTACGAAAGAGTGGTGGGAATTTGTCGGTCTATACTCGCGGCCAGACGTCAGCAAAATGGCATTATCCCAAGATCACCACGGATACGCATTTTCAGACTTACCGCCGTCCTCGTTCGCAATGACCTCGGCCTTGTCATCCACCGTAAACGCAATCGAACTGTTCGAGTTGCCAAAGGTGATGCCAATGACAACCCTCTCGCCCAGCTCAACGCCGGGCTTCACGCCGTTGCTCTCAGCCATCCGGTCGAAAAAAATCGGTATAAATGAAGAATTAAAGAGAAGAGCCGGATATGAACCTCTTGAACGGAGGAAGCAGGCGGTGGCGTTGTCGCTGTCAACGTCTGTATGGAAACGTTGGTGGGGTTCCTCCAAAAAATTTCGAGCAGAAATGGTGATTATCTTTGGGCTGGCCTTTGATGGTGGAGACTGGGTGCACGCCGTGGTGTGCCGATAAGGCCAATCACAATGCCCCTCCGACACAAGGCTGAGAAGAGAAGCTGGTCAGCCATGCCTAGATCTTCACTTGACCATCAACCGTGAACCTCTACCAAAAAATAACTCCGTCACAGAATGTCCTCAGAACTGGTCTTCGTCCTTCCGGGCGACCGCATCGATCCCTCTCTCATCCCTTCAAATCCCAAGAAGCCTCTGCGTCTGGGCCCTGGCCTGCGCCATGTCCCTCCCAGTGATCTTCTCCCAACGCTGGCCGGCCAGCTCGTCACCGACACACAAAAGAATGCGATTCGCGTCGAGACATCAAGAGGACGAGTACGCGCCTCTCTCAATCCTCCTGAAATACTACCAATGGCTAATCTAACCTGCGAACAGTACACACCTCGAGTAGGCGAACTCGTCGTCGGCACCATCGTCAAGACTGCTGCGGACGTCTACTTCGTCGGCCTCTCAGATTACACAACTCCGGCTCTCCTCCCTCAGCTCTCCTTCGAATCCGCCACCAAAAAGACCCGACCTATCCTCGCCATTGGCGCTTTAGTATACGCGCGCGTCACTCTCGCCAACAAGCACATGGATGCCGAGCTCGAATGTGTCTCCGCCTCAACAGGAAAGTCAGATGGTCTTGGGCCGTTAACAGGTGGCATGATGTTCACCATCTCACTTGGCATGGCGCGTCTCTTGATGATGCCAAAGAAGGCACAGGAGGGCAAGCTACTTGTGATGGATGAACTTGCCAATGCAGGACTCCAATTCGAGACTGCGACGGGCAGGAACGGTAGGATTTGGGTGGACAGCGATAAAACCAAGACCACCATTACGGTAGGCAGGGCAATTCAGGAAACAGACGAGAACTCGCTTGACCCACAAGAGCAGAGAAAGCTGGTCAAGCGGTTAATCAAAGAACTGAGCTAAAATTGCCAGGATACCCATAGGCGTCTTCCCAGGATCCTTCCCAGGATCCTTCCCATATATGATTTCAACTCCTTCACATGTTCCCAAACATGCATGCCAAAAAAAAAACGCCCCTACTCAGCTTTCCGCCCACCATAAGCAAGTAGATGTGTCACTCCATAGAATAACAGACATTTCCAACGCCTTGATTGTGTACATGCCGTTTCCCAATTCCTTCGCTATTCCTTCGCTATAGAACAACAACAAACAAGAAAAAATATTTGCGTGACGAATCATAAACACGTCGAAGAAGTGTGGCCCTAGAAAGGTGCCAGGACGTGGAAATGTATGTGTACAACTATTATCGTTCCTCCTCATGTGGTCCAGTCCATTACGACCTTGCCAATGACGTGTAATAGTAATTCAGCTCCATGTATGCGCGCAGTCGGGGTTGGGTAAGCCATCTCATGGGCTTTTCGCCAAACAACCAGTGGTAATTTCAGGCCTGGTATGCATCATGCAAGGCAGTGAGACTCCAAGGTCAGAACAAGGTTGGTTGCTCTGCATCTCGGTTTTCGGGTTATAATTCCCAATCACATTCCACCCATCTCAGCATCAACTTCTATCGGATCTGGAAGATGTTGCTGATCTATGTTGTGGATCTTCGTCATATGTCGTTTCCAGTTGTCTTTTCTAGGAAAAGCCTTGCCTCCTTGCTTTGAATAATCGCAGCCAGAGACGGAGCAATGGAACTTCTTCTTTTTCTCATGCCTATCGTTGATGTGCCGCTGTAGATGGGTCTTCGTTCCGAAGCCCTTACCGCAAGCAGGATAAGGACATTTATGGTCTTTGCTGTGGTATCGCTGATGATGTCTATGAGAGAAAGGTGTTAGCAGCAGCACGGGACAGTAGACGCATAGTCATAGTCCACGTTTCAACATACTTGAGCTTGTGTGGTTGATCGAAAATCTGTTGACAACCGGGTTCGTCGCAACGGAAGACACCGTTCCTCGGAGAGTGAGAACCAAGTCCTGACCCTGGCGACGTGCTATGCCGAAAGTCGGAGCTCCCCACAGATTCAGGGGACGGGCTGTCTATTTGGGTTGAAGGCGTGTTCAGAGACGAAACATCGGTAAAAGTGTGGCCTTGAAGTGGGGTGGATTGATCAGAGGGGTAGCCTGGAGGTCGGACCTCTGGTGCAGTTATAAAACGGCCATGCGTCCGAGGGGTCGAGTCCGGCATGGCAACATTGTCAGACTCTGGAGACTCTTGGTGAAGAGCAAAATCGACATCGGTGGTATCATCGGGAGATTGTACAGTAAATGTGGGTTGAGGTAGAGTTTCGGGAGGTGTTGGGGAGGGGGATGGGACGATTGGCCCATTGGCGAATCCTGGTTGAGTCAGTGTGGCGGAGTTTCTTGGCGATATTTCGTACGACGACGCAAAGAGCTGGTGTTCGGTTCGGTGCCAGACTTCCGATTCCGTAGAAGCCGGCATGATATCCATTGGATTTACAGTGCCAGGGGCAGCGTAAACAGGTGGTGAGGGAGACTTTATGAACTGCTGTCGAGGATAACGTGGTGATTCCGAATGATTCTGTACTGTACTTGAAGGAGGGCTGATAGGCGCAGCACGGGTATGGGCTGCTTGTGGAAGTGGTAAAGCTGGGGAGACAGGGGAAATATTGATTGGCGATTCGACATGATTGCCGGTGGTGATGATAGGTTGCATAGGCGTCGCTCCGTTTAGATAGGGCGTACCGACAGGAGGCCACGGATCTTCTGCAGTAGGCAGGCTGGTCGAGCTCTGTGTTCGATCCCGTCCACTCTTGCGCCGAATCATTTGCAACATGTTGTGCCGGAGGGAGCTCCCTCGAGACGATGTCCTTGTAGGGGCATCGAGAATTGGCTCGGGTTCATCAACCATGCCAAATGCCGAAGACGGTATAAACGGGCTGTAGTAGTCGGCACTGGTTCCCTGGAGCACACCGGGCTGGTGATCCTCCGATATTGGCGGTGCGAATTCACCATCATAGCAGCCAAGCAATGGGAAGGGTGCCGCCTGGACTCTGTAATAACCAGCACCGACATGCCCCCCAGCATTGCCACGAGCATGCGAAGATGACGGAGGTTGCCCATTGACTCCTCCATTATGTGAAGCTCCCAATTCTACCTCTTTGCTTCCCCTCCCCCCGTGATGCCCACGGGACAAGGTCCCGTTCTGCTTGGACGAGTCGCTCGACGAGAGGCGTTGGTGAGTGAAGGCGCCCGGCTCAGCGGCCATGGCCGCCTCGGCGTCGAAAGGTTGATGATGGCCATTTCGACGGCGTTTGATATAGTGGACCACGAACGGGTATAAACAGAAGACCAAGACTGCGACTCCAACGATGATGCCGATGATGGTACCGGCCAGAGCTCCACCACGCACGTCGCGTTTTATAAACAAGGAGCTGTGAGTTGGCCCCCTAGCCGCGCCCAAGCCCCCCGAATCCAATCGCCGCGGCATCTCCAAACTTCTTGTGAAACCATGTCTGGCGCTGTCGTCGGCAGTCGCCATGTCGCCCGAACCCGTGGCTGGTGGGAGGCCGCCCACGGCCGAGAATGAGATAAGGGACCGGTACCCTTGCCGAACAGACGAGCGGGGGATATCCTTCGAAAACCAGTCCTGTCAGCTGGAGTTCATGATGCTGATGATGATGATGATGGAGGAGGAGGAGACGGATAAAAGCATGATGATAGAGAGATGCTAGCTGGGGTAGGGTAGGAGCAGTCGGCGCCTACGGGCCCTGTCTGCTGCTGCTCTTCATGTCGAGCTTCAGCCTCAGCCGCAGGGCTGATGCTAGGTGTTAGCATGTACCTTGTACCCTGAGAATCCACACTCTGCGACTGGTTGGAGCATAACATGCACGGGTAAATTTGTAAAACATGCACGAGCGACTAAGCCATTTATGGTCACTTGTTGCAGTAGTTACGCTTTGTCACCTGCAACTCCTCTGCATCACGGTTGATGCCGTCAAGCTCGCATCGTGAATAGCGAAGTAGCGGATAGGATATTCGCTTGAATTCGTAGCCGTATTGCCATCCCCGCAACAAGGTGGCTTATTAGATGTTGGTTGCTCATCGGAATTCTGCTTATTCCGTACGGAGTACTCCGCTCCGTATTGTCCCTTCGTTCTATAATTGGATATTACCTTGTCCACTCGGTCAAGAAAATTTCCTCTGGAAAAGCCCCCCAGACAGGGGGAGATCCCAAACTCTGGCAAGCTCCAGACCAAAGACCACAGAAAAGTAGATCCTTTCGGACAAGTCAAGAATGCCGAGCCAATGATACCGGTGCGGCCCCGGTCGTTGCCGTTAGCGGAGACTACCAACAACGAGAACGCGGGAAGCGAACAAATAATCTATTATCTCTTACGAGAGTATTGCTCCGTACTACAGATAGGCTCAGCGAGTTCATCAGCTCCAGATGTTGTCTGCATCACAAGACTACTGTGAGGACTAGGACCTATAGGCTCTCAGCGCCAAGTACATTTTATTATGGAGTATCGAAATCTCCTCATGAGCCAAGACGGCATCCAAGGCACTAGTACTATGTACTTTGCTCCTATCCACATGGTACAGATCAAAGTCTTGCTTCTGTACCTTGCAGATTGTATTGTCACGACCCCGCTTCAGCTTCAGCTGTCTCTGCGGTCTGATCTCAAACTGTGACAATGGTCCTCCGTGAAGGCCTGTCTTGTGTGTGTTGCGTGTTGCTGCACCCGGGTTCCCTGGCAATAATCCAAACAATCATCAATCCTCCATACTCCGTACATTGACAACCAGTTCTCGTCCAATTTCCTTTTTACCTTTTTCCCCTTTTCCCAAATCCCGCAGCCAATTTGTTCCAGTTACTCAATTTATCAGTCATCTTCGCCGTCCATACAAGTTGTCTCGAACCCTTTATTCCAGCAATACATGCTGCTCCACACCCAAGATAGGTCGACACCTATGGCACAATAGTAAAGACCCGTTGCTGGGCCAGGGAATCATCCCAAATCTGCGAGGTGTAGCGCGACTTCATTCGAATTCTTCCACGGCGCCAACTCATTGCTGGATGCATGACAATCACCTCCGCCTGCCGAGCCCGAGTAATAGCGACATTGAGTCTCTGGGGCTCATCCATGAAACCGGGACCCGTTGTTCGCACCATGTCGAGGAACACGACGTCTGCTTGGTTGCCTTGTGCCTTGTCAACGGTAAGCACCTGAACCCGGTCCTGCCACTCCTTTGGCCATTGCTTGACTTCCGCTTGGTATTGCCTTGCTGTATGGCGTTTCGATCATCACCGTTCCAGGCTCATTGGTGAGGCTGCGGAAAGTTGGATCTGCCAGCAAAGTACACACTTGCTGGGCCAGCCATTTGTGATGCACAGGGTTCCAAAAACTGGTCCGGCGCGTCTCCTCACAGCTCGCCATGGAGATTACCACGCGGTTCTCGTTGATCTGATGCCCTGGTCCCAACTTCTCAAGGCATTGTTTGAGATGCAGCGTGCTTGGAGGGTACATGGCCATCCCAGCGTGTCCAGATATCATCTCACTCTGGTAAAACATCTGTGAGGGCAAGCGGTGCAAGTTGCCATGTGCCCGGTTGTTGATAAGGAGCTTGCTATCAATAGCCCCAGCCATCATTGCCCTGGCCATGGTGCTAAGGCGAAGCTGCTCTGCATAGGGGTTGAACTTTAACCCATCACGCGCGGTACCGCCTTTGTTGTCACTCTTGACAAAAGGCCGAGTCTGGTTTACATCTCCGGTAAAGATCCATGCGACGGGGTCGAAATAGGCCAATGCGATAAGTGTAGTCAACTCACGAGCATGGGGTGCTTCGTCGATGAACACAATTTCCGGTCGAAAAAGCTTCGAAAAGCTTCCGTAGGCAGCCACTGGGGTCGTGGCGACGAAATCGGTCTGTGCCAGCACTGCTCGATACAGAGTGGAAACGAGGCTTCTGAGTGCCTTCCAGTCATCGCTACTGAACGCTTCACCAGAGTCCATTCTGTTGAGAAGCTTTTTCAAGGTTGGAAAGGCATCATCTTGGCGACGCTCGAAGTATTCCCACGCGGCTTCATCCAGCGTAGGGGCTCTGTTGGTGCTGCGACCCAGGCTGGTGTGTCGAGCAAGACCGGCAGTGGCCAGGAAGTTTTTGGTGAAATCTGGAGCGGACTCACCATCTGAACTCTGGCCAGCTCCGGCTTTGTTCAGCTTGCCACTGTTCCGCATTTCGTATGGCCAGCCATGCATCCGAATGACTCGGACATTTAGGCCTGCATCTTTGCTCAACTTGTAGTAGCGGTTCGCTGCATCGTCCGCAGTTGAGTTCAAGTCCACTAGGAAGAGGACCGGGGCATGAAGTCTCTTGGATCCTGGTCGGCGCTTCGAGTGAATGAGGCCGGTGAGGACCATGTTCCATTCGGTCTTTCCGGCACCAGGGCAGCCGTTCACAAAGTACACACCATTGGGAATGTTGGTAAGGCCATCATAAGCGGCTCGGTGGTCATTGTTGAAGTTCTTGAATTTATCAACAAGCAACTTGGGGAGGCGATGGAAGGGATGCGTAGGGTTTGTCAGGTGGGGGAAGACATTGTGAAGATCAATGCGACCTCGCCAGATGCCGATGCCATTGAATCGTTGGATCATCTTGAAGGCCAACTGGGCCTTGTGACTTGGCCCTCTGTCCTGAATCTGTTTTTTCTCAACGAAGAAGCGGAGAGCTGCAAGTTCAGCCTCGAAGGTTAGGGAAAATGTGTCCCACCGAATAGAGATGAGCTGGCATTTCTTCTGGTCCAGGGTGATGGTGTGTATGTCGTCTATGGCCGATGCCACCTGGAAGGTGGCCATGAGATCCAGTTCAATATGCTCTCCCTCCTGACTCTTCCACGAGCGAGGCACATCAACCTTGAAGGCGGCAAACTTTTGGATAGTTGTACCTTTCAAAGTGGGAACATCCTCATATGGGTTGGGAATGCGACTTGCGTGCAAATGAACGAGGGTAAAAGTTCCGTCACGGCGCTCAATCTTCACTTCCATATCAATCGTAAAACGATCGGTCTGAGTTGGAAATGCAATGTCTTCGGCTGAGCCCGGTGGCTTGACAAGAAAGAGCCATGGCTTCACGAACGATGTCTTCAGACCGGGAATGGGGGCAATGGGCCACGATTGGTATAAATAACGCTGTTCATTCATGCGCTTCAGAACGGTAACCTCATTCTCCATCTCAATGAGAGTGCCTTGTTCAAGACGACGAACGAATTCATCTTGATCGTCAAAGATATGGAGAGGTTGCAAGACCTATAAAGAAGCGACGCTTAGCAAAGTAGATCAAGCTCGAGACGCAACTGTGGTGAGTCTTACCCTGCCTGGAATGGTTCCGGCACCTTGGGGGGGTGGACACGCCATCCTGAGGATGGGTTGTTGGTAGAAGGGTTATTAATTTCCCTCAGGCGTATACCATCCAGCTGAAGGACGAAGATAGCAATCCAAGAAGAGGAGGTGTGTGCTATGAAGAAGACGCAGTTGTGTTGGGTGATTAAAGAGAAACGGACGCGTTTGCAGCGGCAGCCCGGTTTCGGAGCAAATCTCTTGCCCGTTGTATCGATCCAGTGATCACCTAGGTTGGAGAACTCCAGGGAGGTCGATGGAGATATTTTTGTGGGAAGCAAGAGCAGTGATGGAAATGCAGAACCCAAAATGCAAAGGAAGAGAGGTGAAAGCAAGGTCTTCAGAGGTAGCGGATGTAGACTGAAAGACCCGTCATCCGTGGTGGTAGAGAAAGGAGGGGAGAAAGGGAGAGAGAGGTGACAGCGAGGTCTTCAGGCAAAGAGGATATGGACTGAAGGGCCTGTCATCTGTGGTGGAAGAGAAAAGGGAGAAGTAAAAGGAAGAAAGGGAAGAAAAGGAAGAAAGTAGAAGATGTGGGTGGGAAGTTCTTAAATAGGTAGGAGGGAAAACAATGGCAGCTGGCAACAATAGGACCTGAATTTTTGCCTCAGGAGCCTCGCCGCCTTAGAGGCATAGAGGGAGAGCAGAGTGAATTAGTATAGGGGCAGAAGTTGCCGGCTGTCGAGGAATGGGGGTACTGAGGCCCCAAGGCGGTAAGGAATTCAGTCAACACACAGTACAACATCGGCAATCCTCGATTTCCACCATACTTCTGATGCCGTGAACATCTGTGCTGAGTCCAGTTCGAAGCTATTGGTGGGCACCATTTACAGGATCGGAAGTGTGTCCAAACTCTTCATCGTTTACGCGCTTCTCCTGGGCCAGGGCTTCGAGCATTGAAACAGCCCTGTCACGGACTTCGTTCCAGAACTACGCGAAGTTTCTAAGAGTATTCCGTCCGGGTCTTCTATCATCGATCGTGTCCAAGGGGATCAGGTCACAGTTGGCGCTCGAATGTCACAACTATCCCGTATTAGAGGAGACTGTATGGGCAAGAAAGCCTGTCGACAGCAGGTGCCTGAAGTGTAGGACGAAGCACAGACACGACGTCAGCCAGAGCCAGGAACATTGAACAATGCAAAGGCCTTTCAGGATCTATAAAGCAAACACAAAGGTACATACAAGTCGTAACCAGAGCTGAACATACAATAGCACATGCAGGGCACACTAGACTTACGAGGAAAACATCAGACACAAGAAATTCCAGATTTACGAGTTCACACCAGATTTGGGATAAATGATTAATTACTTTGTTTAACTGTCCAGGTTAATATAAATACTTTCAACATGTTCTCGGGAGTAACCTTCGGTCTATCGTTTACTCCAACAACTTGGCTCCTCCCTAGTAACAGAGTCATGGACACTGGCCGCATATCCTTCCTCGGCCCCAAAAACGCGTGACATATAAATGCCATATTTTTTTTCGGGGTATTCAACCTCCCTTGCTCTCAGGTAGGAGTAATTCACCTGCATTCTGCGAAGCCCCAGCAAACACAGAGCAAATCTAGAAGATTCATGTCAAGTCAATGACGGCCTTGCCGCCAGGAAAGACATTTCTCGGGCAATTATTTTCCATATAGCCATCAATTTCCATCACATCGTCCATCTCGGGGGATAAGACAACACGAGAGGATGCTGTTCGGGGTAAAGAGCTTTCAGAATCCTCATCAACTATGATGATTCCATCTTGGGGTGGCTGATACGGAGCCATCCCATCTTCTTTCAGAAGCCAATTCTCCAGATGTTTGTACAACACTTGAACAGTGTTGGGTGGAAAGGCGTTGCCAATCTGCCTCTTGATGCTCGTTCTGTTGCCCCGGAACTTATGATATCGTGGAAAGCCCTGAAGGTTAGCATACTCTCGCAAGGTAAAGTCTCTCGTGCCGTCGGGGTAATATGCCTCGCTGCCGCCAGTTGTGATTGTTCCCGCCAGCCGGTCCGGGTCAAGTGGTGCTCTACGAGGCTGATAGTACTTCACCTCATCGACGTTATGGAGATCATCGCCGGGGCGGACGTCACTAATGGCTCGGCGAATTGTCGTAAACCGCTTAAGGCCGTCCTGGCCGTGCTCCGAATGGTTTGGATTGGGCAAAGGGGGCAGTTTCTCTCCAGGAGCGGCTGCAATAATGATCAGACGCTTCCGATCTTGTGCCAAACCCCAGGTACAGAGCCGGACCACCTTCCATCTGACAGAGTACCCGAACTGGGTGAAATCTCCAATCAAAGCACGGAGGTATTGATGGTGGCGCTCGTGTGTAATCCCAAACGTCTGTTCAAGTGTGATAAGACGCGGACGGACCTTGCTGATCAGTTGGTTGCAACTAAACAGCGCAAAAATATTCTCATCATCATGCACGGATTGGTGTGTATGTGCCGGAGAGAAATACTGACACGGGGGCGACAGGTGCAAAATGTCAGCCCGGATCAGTCTACTATTTGATGACTGGATGAATTGATCAACAGGCATTTTGAAAAGCTCAACATCGTGGAAATTGGCCTTGTATGTCTCCTAGACCTCAGGCGACTTATCCACAGCATATTGGGGCTTGAATCCTGCACACTGTGCCCCACGAGACACGCCCCCTGCTCCAGAAAAGGAGTCAAATAATGTGTACTTTTGGCCGATGATTCGGGTGCTTCGTGGGGGAGGAGACCGAGCGTTGAGGTCGACCACGCCGTTGTTGGAAATACCTGCTTGCCACGATCCACCCTTGATGCGACCACCACGCCACCGATTACAGAGGGCTTCTTCCGAAATGCAGTATTTCCACTCTGAGACATCTTCAGATTGAATGCGCTCAAAAACCTCCTCCTCAGGCCTTGTGGTGCGCCCTCGCAAGGTGAAGTAAATCATGAACTTCCAGCGGCAAACAAGTTCGCCATTGAGTTCAGCCAGGCGTGTTCGTCGTTCTTGATCTGGGATACGCTCGGAAAGAGTGCCAAAGTTGTAGCAGTGTTCTGGATAAACTGCGTTAGTGGTAATCAGCGTTCGTCTCTTGACGATTGATTGAGGAGAGACGTCAACGAGGATAGGCGGATCTTCCCCGTTCTCCCGCCGATGGATGTGGAGAATCATGCAAACTTCATTGAGTTTCTTTGGTAGCTTGCCCTGCAGCTTTCGGGTTCGGACGAAAGGGATACCGCGGATCTTGGAACTTCCAGCTCGGTCTTGCGCAATGACTGAAATCTTGACGAATTCGACGTCGTGAGCTCCCAGCTGAATATTACGAACTTGAATGAAGTCCCCACGACAAAGAACTGCGCCCGAATATTCTCGATACGCCTCCAATGGAAACTCCCCATCTTGAAGCAGCCCTGGTCTCGCGATGTCCGAATCGTAGTTTGTGAGATCAATCACTTCGTCGTCAAAGAGGCCAGGTGAGTCTTCCTGTTCACCTTCGCGGCCAACTGTGCGGGATGACTCGGCGCCTTCGCTTCTTCGCGAAGCTGCAGCATTCCTTGACGTTAGGAATTGCATATCTTCCTCCCCGTGCCGTGTGAATCCCCATGTTGGTAGCATTTTGAGGCAAAGATGGAGATTATGTGTCGCAAGTCATGCTGAGAGTATACTCGGCCAGAAATCCAAGGTTGCGCTTCGGTTGTAGGGTACTGTGCGATGATTGTGAGTAGGGTGACGGGAGGTGAGAAAGGGCGACTGCAGCTTACCTGGACTGCGCAGCGAGCCGGAAGCAGACAGTTCGAGGTATCCGAAGCTCGAGGGGGCCGACGTACAGACAATGAATTGTTTAGCGAAATAGTGAATGAATGAGAAAGGTTGTGGATACCAACCTTACACTGCTCTAGTGGAATGCCCAGGACATTTGAGGTGATGGCTATGGTGAATCTAAGGACATGGGCATGTGAGAGAAGAATCAGCTAGAGGCCAAAGTGGCAGCAGGTGACAAGTCGAGGGTAAAATCACTGCATGATATCGCAAACGCCTGGAAATTCACTTATATCCTAAATTTCGTAACGATATGTGCCTGGGGATTGAATTGAGTTGCATAATGTACCCATGTGTACTTCGTAGGGTGGAGGGAATTGATCTGTCTTGAACGTTTATTACGGGGTAGGCACAGTACGAACATAGAGCGTCTGAAGAAGCACAGAACAGCATGTGAAATCCATTTACTACAGATGAAGAAATTGATAGATAGAGTATTTGAAACAGCCGCTGGATACGAGTCATCTCTAGCAATGAGAGTTATCCATAGCAATGAGAGTAGTTTGTGGTAATTGGGGTTGGCTGCAGCAAGGTAGACGTGCTGCGCTTGAGTGGCTTCAAGTACCCGTATGAGACCAGATATCGAGGCACTCCTACACCGTACAGTGATACCCAAGCATGCATGTCACAATTACTCGTACAACTCTGCGTAAGACAAAGGGTCCAAGTTTGTTCAACGTCAAGTTGAGGCCAAGGCATTTATGCTCTCGGCCGGATATTTACCCGTGGCCGAAGGTTCATGCACTGCGCTATAACCACAGCGCCTTGTGCACGAGCCATAGCGGTTCTCATTCAAACCCCTGCAAACCCAAACGCGGCTCGCAGCTAGGGCATCACGCGTTTAAAACAAAGAACGAACTTCGTCTGATCTGATCTCCAGGCCAACTGCCAGCGCCCAGCATCTCCTTGGACAAAGGCAACAAATGCAAGCATTTGTGCTCTCAAAGATATTCGGTGGATACTCTTCCGGATATTTGCTCTCTGCAACGGCCCTCGAGTTGGTGTTCCGCTCATGACAGGCACGAGGGGTCGTACAAGTCATTAACTTTTCGATTCAACTTCTTGTCTAGACAACCTGAACCCTTACACCATCACCTTACTTTTGCCTTTGCGCGACCAAAGCCAGTCACTCCTTATTTAAACCTCACCCGGTCCCTTGGCTTCAGCTTGATTGCTTTGCCACTCTCGAGCAACACCGGTTTGCAAGTCGTTTGCACCTTGCGAAAGACCGAGCATTCACGCCACCATTCCTTCTCTCGTCTGGAAACTGTTCCAGCGATGGGCGCCCGCCGAGTTCGACCGATATAATGGCAGACATCAACGAGGAGCTGGGGAAGTGGTTCGAAGAGTTTCAGAAGATTCCTGCGGGCCACCATCTCCTCTGTCCGCGGGTCAGTGATGAAGATGACGAAAACTACAAGAATCTCAACGACCCCGATGCAAGGATTTCTCTCGATGAGAAGAAGGGCCGCATCCAGAAGGCAAAGGAACGGATCGAAATTACATATTGGAACAGTCTGATATTTGGTTTCGATAAACAAGATGCTGGGAAGTGGCTTGAGGATTTCTCGAGTAAACTGGACAACTATCTCAAGTATTGTCCCGAATGCGTTCTCAATTGGCACATGAAGCGCAAACAGCATCTCCAGATATTCTCAGAGTATGTGCACTTTGGCATTCACCAGTTATCCGATAAGTAGCAGTTCAAACTAACACCAGCCCAGGCGATGGAACGAGGAGGCCGTGGCCCAGATTCGGGATATACTCGATCACAACGATGTTAGACGAATCGATGCGAACCTCTCCTGGGCCAAGCAGTTCATCGAGAAGATCGAGTCCACGGGCGTCGTATTCAAAAAGTCGCAGTTCGGAGAGCACCTGACAGAGGTCCATATAGCAGTCTACGAGGCGCTATGCTGCATTCCCTATCTCGCCAACGCGGAACAACGCGCAGTTTTCCAATACGTCTTCATGCGCCTGCAGGGTAAAAGCTATCTCAAGCTGGGTACTAAAGATCCTCTGCCGGGAATGACCTACTTCCTTTTCGATCAAAAGAACGAAGATCGTCGCAGGTGGGCACAGGAGAATTGGAAGAATATCGACAGTAGTTCCATGACGGAAGAACAGTTCGACTGGGCAGTCAGCGGTGGTCTTGTGAGCGGCATAGACGAAATCAACAGAAAGGATCTTTCCCAGCCTACCAGTGAAATGTATCTGGAGATCGAGCGCTTCTGGGAGGGGTTTGAGGGTATTCTCCGAACACTGAACGACGAGCTCATCATCGGGCGCCTTCGTAGCTTGCAGGTGAAGCCAGGCAGCCCCAACGTTTACGACCTTTTGTTCCGCCACATTCAATTCTGTCGGTCTGAAGGCGTGCTTGTGATTACTATCAAGGTACTCACTAATCTCCTCAAGAAGTCACCAAAAGCATTTTGGGATGTCATTGGTGATGCACGGCCAAATGTCATTGCGGATTTGCTCTTCGGCAGCCCGGTCTACAAGACGCTTCTACGACAGTCCCTGGAGGAATGTTGGAGTACACTTGACTCTGGCTCCCAATTTATACCCTTTCCTACGTCCTGGATTCAACCTTGGCTTCAGTCTCTCGGCCGCGATCGCAGATATGACGCTTGCGAGGTCCTGATGCATACGCTGTTCGAATCTCTAGCCAAAGATCCGAGCATTGGCGAATCAGGCCAGGCCGCTTGTATTCGTGCTGGCTTTGATGCGCTGACTTTCACCATGAAGTCGTTTCTCGATCCTGAGGTGCAAGTTGCGTCGGGCAGTACCCACCTCTACGCAAGTGCAGCGTCTGGTCTTGTTGTGAAGCATATGACCCTCATTCTGAAGAATATGAAGACTTCTGGCCAGGCTCAGAATGAAGGATGGACCACCTTCAGAGTTGCCGATGCTGCCAAGGAGGTGATGGAATCTGCAATGAAGTTGGATATGAAGCTCCTCTCTGAAGAATATCACGCTATCCATAACAATAAGCAGCTCCAGTCGGCAATTACCAGAGACTCGAAGGCATTGTGGGAAGGAATTCTGGAGATGTTTGATACGTCATCTGATCAGGTCGCAGTAGCAAAGGAAATTTTGCTATCCCTAGCGCCTCTCATATCAGTTGAGCAAATCAGACCTCGAAAGAACACCAACAGTCTCGAAGAATCTGGGAAGGCCTTCAACCAAGCACTAAGTGGTACGGCAGATGTTTTGGCAAGGATTTTGGGCAGAGTGTCTGAACTCGACGCGAGCGACTTGAATAATCTATATTCAGATCGCCTACCCTTCCAAGTCACGACTGGTCTCTCGGTACACGAAAACTCGGATCTCGCAGAGGCCTCGGCTGAAGTGCTCAAAAGCTGGACCGGTGAACTGTCACGAAGCGGAGCTTTGGAACAAATGACTCAGCATCATCACGACCAGACGCTTGCTTCAATCGTGTGGTCTTTGGAACGAGTCCTCAAACCACCGTTTCCCTGGGGCCCAATCAGACCTCTTCTCAATATGAGCCGAGATGTTCTTCGAGGTCTTGCCGATCCATCGTCAGGAGTTCTTCGAGTCAAAACATTGGACTCTAAGTCAGTTGCCATCGTTTTGCGGTGGTGGAATGAACAGTGGCGCTTCGTCTCCAAGGCGTGCCTTAACATTGAGACTTGGTCATTTTATATCCAGAATAGTATCATGACAGAGTTCTGTCGAGAAATCATGGAGCTGGCCGAGGCCTTAATTGCAGAAGATGGATTGTTGTCATCAGCAACTGCGCTGGGCAGGAGTGAACAGGAGGTTATGGTCCGAATTCTTGCGCCAGCAAAAGATAACTTTCGTGGCATGGAAAATATGATTCGACTGAAGGACCGTTGGCTTGTTGACGTTACTGTCCGTGTGCTGTGCAAGATTCTTAAACGGTTGAGAGAAAACAACCTCGAAATCAATGCAGGCTCCCGGAAACTCATCAGGGATGCCTGCTTGCCAACGTCTACTCCGGGCAAGTACGTTCGATCTACAAATCTGACTGACCAGCAGCGAGCTGAGCTTCTTCAGGCGCTGGGTCAGACGGATGAGGAAGTTCAGATTTACCAGCTTGGTCTAAGCGCGCAGCAGACCGAGCGTCAAGATGAGAAGTTAAGGGAGAAGGCCAAGAAGCAGAGCAAGCTTGATGCTTGGTCAAAGTCTGGCTCTACGAGTTCATCGACATCCACCACATCGTCCACCTCAAAATCTGGAAGGACTAATCGAGATGATGTTCTCGAATTTAGCAAGTCGGTGGAAAACCCACTCCTCAAGCAAATTGAAGCACGACAAGCCAAGGCCAAGGCTGCCAAGGTCAAGGTGCCCGACCAGAAATCAATTATGGCGCTGAAGGAAAGTCGACAAAGGGAGAAGGCCGAGAAAGCGAAGAGAGATGCAGAGGCCATTGCCCGAGCAAGACAGCTTCGAGGCGAGTTTGTTCGGGGCGAGGGCTCCGGTTTGCAAAATCTCGGCATCTCGGGCAAAGATCATTCAAGGAGTGAAATCATGGTCAATAGCTCTGACGAGGAGTCTGATGCTGATAGTGGAGACTCAGACGCCGATAATCAGCTAGCTGTACTCAGTACTGGTGGCCTAAAGACTCTAGATGAGGCTGAGAGGCGACGCCAACAGGCGTTACGCGATAAGCTGCGCGGACCCGTCAAGAAAGTACGACAGCAGCGCTCTGTCAAGGAAATGAGAGCCCGTCTTATCCCTCCTATGGATAGACTTCACAACACCATCCTGGCATGGGACATTTTCCATGGCGGAAACGACCCTCCAAATGGCCCAAGGGCCTGTGAGGTGGCTACCAAGTATACTGACCCAAGGTCATACCAGGAGACCTTCTTCCCCCTTTTAGCATCTGAAGCCTGGCGCTCCTTCGTCACATCCAAGGATGAGATAACTACTCAGTCTTTTGGTATGAAGATTGCTAGTCGTGCAAGTGTTGACAGCTACCTGGAAGTGACTTTTACGATGCCCATAGCCCAGAATCGAGACCGTGGTGTCTATGAGGGCGATATTCTCCTTGTATCTGAGGCGGAAAGGCCTATTGTGGACCAATCCGCCAAGCACTGTCTGGCTCGTGTTCATCGTATCACGTACAAAAAAGACATTGTCGAGATTACTTATCGCGTAGCTTCTCGTAGCAATCCACTTGCGCCAGCCTTGACTCCAGGTGGTAGTGTCTATGGAGTCAAGATTACAAACATGGCGACCATAGAGAGAGAGTATGCTGCATTGGAGAGTCTGCAGTACTATGATCTCATGGACGAGATCTTAAAAGCCGAGCCATCACCCATCATCCGCTACGGCGAGGAGAGGGTATCAAACTACATGGGCAACTGGGCCCTTAACCGAGGACAGGCTATGGCCGTGCTTGGCGCACAGGAAAATGACGGTTTTACGTTGATTCAGGGGTAAGTAAATCAGTATCGTACTAAGTACTATGTCTGTTGATATTGAGCTAAATCAATTATAGTCCTCCCGGTACCGGAAAGACAAAAACTATCGTGGCCATGGTTGGAGCTCTGTTATCCGAGCAGCTCGCACAGGCACCTACAACTGGTATACCCCTTGGTGCCCCAGTGAGACCTCCTGGTGCACCTACAGGTAACAACCAGCCTCGACCGAAGAAGCTTCTTGTCTGCGCCCCCAGTAACGCGGCCGTGGACGAACTCGTCCTGCGTTTGAAGAGCGGCATCAAAACTACCAACGGGAAAGGCCGAAACATCAACGTGATCCGTCTAGGAAGAAGCGAAGCCATCAATGCTGCTGTCAAGGATGTCACTCTGGACGAACTGGTCAAAGTTCGCTTAGAAGGCGATACTACCAGAGACAAGGCAAAAGCCGATAGGGATAAACTTCACGAGGAAGCCGCCAATATCAAAGAGCAATTGGCGCAACTCAGACCAAGGCTAGACGAGACCCGTGGGAACGATGATCGTGCATTGTATAGCACCCTTTCAAGACAGTTTGATGAACTCAAGCGAAAGCAGATGCAGATTGGCAAGCAGATTGACGCCAACAAGGACAGTGGCAATTCAATTGCCCGTGAAATGGAGTTGCGCCGCCGGCAAATCCAGCAGGAGATTCTCAACTCGGCCCATGTTCTTTGTGCGACTCTCAGCGGTAGTGGACACGAAATGTTCCGCAACCTAGATGTGGAGTTTGAAACGGTCATTATCGATGAGGCTGCACAGTGTGTGGAGCTTAGTGCTCTGATCCCATTGAAATATGGATGCTGCAAGTGTATCCTGGTTGGTGATCCCAAGCAATTGCCTCCAACGGTTCTCTCGCAGTCGGCAGCTCGGTTCGGCTACGACCAGAGTTTGTTCGTTCGGATGCAGCAAAATCATCCGAAGTCAATCCATTTACTTGATATGCAGTACCGAATGCATCCTGAGATCAGCTTGTTTCCCAGCAGGGAGTTTTACGAATCTCAGTTACAGGATGGCCAAGATATGCTACAACTTCGCCAAGCCCCGTGGCATAAAGATGTGCTGTTCGGACCTTATCGATTCTTCGATGTCGAGGGTGTCCAGGAGAGGGGTCGAAAAGGTCAATCACTTGTCAACACTAAGGAACTTGAAGTAGCCCTGCAGATGTATGAGAGGTTTAGTCGAGATTATCGGGGGTGCGACTTGACGAGAAAGATAGGTATTATCACACCTTACAAGGCTCAACTCTACGAGTTGCGCAATCGGTTCCAGGCTCGATATGGCGAAAGTATCACAGACATCATCGAGTTCAATACAACCGATGCGTTCCAGGGCCGAGAGTGCGAGATCATTATTTTCTCATGCGTACGAGCTAGCTCGACTGGTGGTATTGGTTTCATGACGGATATTCGTCGTATGAACGTCGGTCTGACCCGTGCTAAGTCGTCCCTTTGGATTCTGGGAGATTCCAGGGCGCTGGTACAGGGAGAATTTTGGGGGAAGCTCATCAAAGATGCGCAGTCCCGAGATCGATACACCAAGGGTGACATTCTATCAATGTTCCGTGGTCCTCTGGAGAAAGCTAAAGCAGGCGCTTAT
The DNA here is from genome assembly GCA_025331125.1 of Mycogone perniciosa. Lineage (NCBI taxonomy): Eukaryota > Fungi > Ascomycota > Sordariomycetes > Hypocreales > Hypocreaceae > Mycogone > Mycogone perniciosa. The sequence goes on from JAOALB010000136.1 coordinate 138,654, forward strand.
GCGGCCCCTAATCCTAGGATGATTGGGGGAGGCTCTGCAGAGCCCTCGCGTCCGACCTTGGAGATGGACGTTGTTATGAGAGATGCACCGGGGTTCGCTAAAGGACAGCCTCTACAAGTCCCCACTCAGTATCAGCTCCCTGTAGTGAATTCAACAACAAACTCCAGCAATGGTGGCATCCCCGGTTTAGGCTCATCGAACAGCTTGGATTCCGTGGTTCCACGTTCAGGTGGACCACCTGTCATCCACACATCCGCCGACAAGCCGCCTGGCTTGGACGTGAAGAAGCGATCGCTGGAGAGCTCCGAGTCCGGCCAGTCTGGGGCAAAACGAGTGAGTAGAGAGAGATATATAAGCATTGATGATCACTAGGGTTATTCTAACACTACGACAGATGGCCAGCGACAAATCCCGGGCTGGAGGAGGGCTGATGGGCAAGTTTGGCCAGAAACCAAAGGCAGCGAAGCTCCCAACAGATCCATCGGCGATGTCATTACTAGGCCTGGTACCACCGGAACGACCACCTCCGATTCTCAATCCTATTGCAGCAACAGCCCCGAAGATGAACCCGATGAATGCATCGAGCGGATCGACGTTGCCCACTGCCCCTGGTGTTACAACGGGCAACAACCAGGTGAGACATGCCGGGTTTGAGCGGAAGTATTAATATTAGGATACTGACCACCATGATTAACAGGCCAACGCGAACGTCCCACCAGTTCCACGAAAGAAGAAGAAACCAAACCCATTCATTACGAAAAGAAAGTGAACTTGGCATGTCTATTTTGGCTCGTATTTCTTGCACAAAAGGAGCGTATAGAGGAAAGCTTTTTTCAGGCGTTGCGGTTATTAGCAGGTACTACAGGGATTACTAGGTTCATGGTTGGATATGGACCAAGCAGAACCGCGTGTGCTCATTATTCAGGGGCGCACCAACAGTTGGTGCTCCTACCTCCGGATGATTTGGAGTGATATAAGGGGAGGGCAAGGGAGCTTTGCCAACATTAGCACACAGTGTAGTAATAGTATGTAGGAGTAGATACCGCCGGGAGGCAGGCCGCATAAGTAAGTTTAGGACGCCCGAGGTGAACGGGCAAGCCGCGACAGGCGGAAAATGCCCCGTGTTGATGCCCATGCTGTTCAAGTGATACTGTACTACGACTCGCGCGACTCGACAAAGCAACCGCAGTATTTCTCCCCAGCAAGAAGACAGCCTCTGGCTTGGTGCCACGATCCACCGTAGCCATCCCTCTTTCTACATGGAAACGTGGCGAGAACGCCGCTTATCTCATTGAGACATGGAGTCGGAGAGGCTAAGGCTCATCATTTTGGTTGAATGACGCCTCAACCTCACCAAGACTATGGCGTAGAAGAAGACACTGTCAAAGTGGTTGACTCTGTGACGGACAAACACAACCCGGAGGCTGATTCGATGTAACTATGACATCTGCACCCCGGACATGTGAAATGTGATTAATATAGCCCAGCCTTTTTTGGTCGGCGAGCTTGCTTCGGGTGCAGGGGCGTAATGAGGTAGACTACAGAGTAGTATTCGGTAAATACTACCTACTCGATAGGATCTAGTATCTAGATACGAAGTACTTTGCAGGTGTGCTCCGTAGAACCCGAAGCCTAGGTCCTGGAATACTAGGAGGGCCGAAGGTTCTCGGTTCTCGGTTCTTTTTTGTTGAAGAATTTTATACACGAAACAATGTTGGCACGGAATTCTTTGCTGGGGGCCCTGGTCAGTGCTAGTACATAGTTAATATACTAAGTTGGGGCAATTAATCAAAGCGGACGGGAATGGGGATGTCGATTGCCGAAGTTTCACGTGCAGTGACAATCTTTGCCCCCTAAGAAGAGGTTTGGATGACGAGGATGGAGGTAAGAAGAGTAGCTTGATATGGGTGTCCTTGTAATACCTGTGTTCTATTACATGTCTATTTGTGTGTGGAAAACGTGGCAGCAGTGCTAGTAGAATCCTAAAGGGTCAGCTCCAGCATCCAGCTCCAACTTGTGTGTTCTGTTCCTGCATTGGTGATGTTCAGCTTCACTTTGGAGGTCTTTAGAGGTCTTTAGAGTCTGTGGACTGACTCGCGAATCCAAAACTCCCGAAGAATTGGGCTTAAAAGTTTGGTGGTCCGAACGCCAGATCTACAAGTGGCGCCCAGGATGCGTGCGCCTTCCGCTCCGGGTTGACTTGTCGCCATGATGAATCCTTTATTTCCTTCTCCTCAATCGATATGTTTCAATAGCCTCAAACTCTTTCACCCGACTACGAGTATATCGAATGCTATTCCCGCCATCTCGGCATTTTCTTTTCTTTTGCTCTAATCCGTAATCTATCTAATATGGGATTATTGGATTAGCGTTCTTGCCGGGGATGCTAAAGCAAGAACAAGGAGATACATGTCAGCAATCTCGTCTATGAATGTGCACTCGTATTACCTGCAGCAATAGGAATAGGTCATGCAGGTAATTTCGCCCGTGGCAGAGCTGTGTTTCATTCGGCTGACTGACTGGACTACGAAGTACAAGGACGGACTATCATCTCCGTTCTGCATACTATCACATAGCACACATGCAGACTAATGCCGTGTTTCTTTTCGACGGGAGACTGCGTCCAACGAAGTGCTGCTGCGTCGAGCGTGTCGAGTTCAGCCGGCCAAGGACAGACAGACCTGACTGATACAGGCGAACCCTGTCCTTAGCAGACACGATACAAAGCAAAGGAAGAAGTTGGGGAGATGCCCCCCTGTCCATTGCCAGGATAGGATTCTGGGGTCATTGGTTCCATTTGCTTTTTTTCCAACCAAGGAAAAAGAAAAAAAGAACACAAACAAACAGAATGGGGCGGGGAAATGTCGACAAGTCATCCTATTCTTCAAGCAAAAAAAAAGAAAGCAATTGCCTTCATCACAAAGAATGGATATCCCAGCAAAGGTCAAAGGCCAAACTCTAAAATAGCTAGTTTGAACCATTCATAACCAATGGCTCGGATCCTCAAAAGTGCCACCAGGGCTGCCCACCTTCTGAGCTCCTAGTCTCCAAGCCTCCAAGCTAGCAAGGGAGAGCTCCGACAATTCCATCTCATCACAGGGAGCTCTCGAAGTCTGGCCCTCTCGCCCCTCTTACGAGGAAAGGAAATGCTGGTCGAACTGCAAGGAAGCGTCATTTCATCATCAAATCGATTCGTTTTTCGGAGCACCGATGGATCTTCAGGGTTCTTCTTTAATTAACAAAGCGTTCTCTCTTCTCTCCCTCTTGGGACTCTGCAAATATGCTCTTCTTTCCTTTTTATACCCATTATTCTGCGTTGAGTCAGTCAGTCAGTCAGACACTCGTTGGTTGCTTTTCCCTAAGCTCTTCTTGTGGCCAACCTTTGGCTACCTGCGCAAGTTTGCTTTCCACAGACCCGCTGTGACACACCACACAGACAGCTGGGTGCTGTTGGTTATTTGCTTTTTCCATCATTTGTCTCGTCATTTTCCCGGATCTGATCTTGCCTCTGGATGCTCGAGCGTTCCCACGGCTGAGACATACATTCGCCTATCGAGCACGAATGCGCAGAAGCGACAACTGACATCCGGACGAGTGATATGATTGTCTGGAGCGATCACCACAAGCCGTCATATCTCCACTTTACGCCACTCCAATAGACTTCCTCTCTTCCCGGACAGGAGGGAGCTGATAGCCCTCCCTCCATCTGGACCTTCTGGGACGCTGCGGGGGAAGCCAAGAGGTGCAGGTCTCATGCACGCAAGGGCGAGGTCACCCTCATTGGCGTCTGCATTTCTAGTGGCGGATCTATCTGGCTGACTAGGACCGTGTGTCAAAAGGAAGCAACGGCAATGGCTAATTCATCAGTGACTGTTGGCCCCAAGTTCACACCGTGGGCTGGGGATGACCCTCCTCCATCGCCTCTCGCTTCCAACCCTGTCATCTTCCGTCGACACAGCACCGATCTGGACGAGCGCAGAACCCCGAGGGATTCCATGGCTCGTCCCAACACCGGGTCGAATGAGCTGGGCAATCCGGATTTCAGGATCAGCTTCGGAGCAGGCCTCGACGATGAGCTCCTTCTCGGGCATACTATACACACTCGCCGCGGGAACCCCCGCTGGAGGGACGACATAACGGCTTTGGTTGAGTTTTTGAAGAACCACGAACCACCGCCAGGTAACTTGATGTCGATTCCGTACCATGACAACGAAAAGGATCGCGGCAAATGGTCAAAGTTCAGGGTTGGCAAGAAGCGGAGCAAATCCATGCCCAGATCTCCCAGGCAGATTAGACTGCCGGATTCCGCAGTTTCAGGAACCACCATTGGCGGACATCGGCACATCGCCATCTCAATCCCATTGGAGGCCATGCCATTCAGAGACGTCCCTGATCCACGACATTTCGCCGATTCGAGCGAGAATAGGGAAACCGCGGAGTCAGGAGCGCAAGACACTATTCGAACATACACAGACGAGAATGGTGTCGTCACTGTTCTTCGCCAAACGTCGGGCAACGTGCCATCTCCTTTGGCTTATAAACTCAATGCTTCGTCTCGACCTCTGCTACGAACCTCGAGCGACAGGCAGGCGTATGGACAGTGGAGCACCATCCAACCAAGGTCCGGTGGCCAATCAACAAATGCCAGCATCAGAAGGAAACGCCAGGAATACATCAGCATCCTTCCGGATCGCATCGATACTCCTCTTTCTAACGAAACGGGATCGGTAGGATGGAACGCAGCCAACGATCGTCAGAGGAATTTCGGAAGACACATTCCTGCTCGGGAATTCCAGAGGTCAGCTTATCCGTCCAGAGGATCGAGCATGGCGGCAAGTCGGAGATACCCTCCGCCGCACCCAGCATCTATCGACGGGTTGATATCCCTGTATGGGGACATGAGCCTTACGCCGTCTGGATATAGCCAAAAGCCTCTGCCCAAGCCACCCGCTCCCAAGGATGAAACGCCAGTCGAGATTACTACCAAGCAGCCAAAGCCAAGCACAACATCCCCTTCTCCCATAAATGAAAGGTCTAACGAAAGAGCGAGCGTCAAGAGCAAGGGGTCCCGGGTCAAGCAAATCATATCGGACCACCCCGTGGTAGTATCAGGAAGCAGCAAGGAGACTTCACGACGACCATCGACTTCGGGATCAATAGAAAGCCGACGAGAGAAGGTTCGGGATAAGAAGAGGAGAGACATGGAGGCTCTGCGGAATGCGAAGCTGAAAGCACAGGGCAAGGGATCTCAAGATAAGTCGGAGAGTGAACAAACAGAGCAACAGTCATCATCAGATGATCAAGACAACCAACCTAGGGCAAGGCATTCTCGCAAAACATCTGCAAATAAGCTCTGCCCTATTGTGGTTGTCTTGAACGTTGAACCTTCAATGGAATCGTCTGTGGATCCGCATATCTTTCGCCGCGCTCCAACGACACCAGCTCCCAAGACACCCAGGCGTCAAGCAAGCTACGTGTCTCTGCGCAACATCGAGGGCACTAACCAACCAACACCTCCTCTTTCTGCTACTGGGTCACCAGCACAGAGGCAACGCATTACCGCAAAGAACCGTCGTGAATATGATGCCCATGCGAAGGAAGCAGGCATGAAGCGGGAGGCAGCTCCACCAACTCGACCGAGCATACCAAATCACGTTGGAGGCGGCGTGTCTCACCAGCGTAAGGAATCGCAGACAGACAAGCAGATCTTGAGGTTGTATGACGCCTACCGTGAGAACCGCATGCGAGATGTGGAGCGGCGGGTGCGCCGACTGGAGCGGAACGGCGATGTTTGGCTGCGAGCCCTGGTACCTGTTCTGGATGATATGAGCCGCAACATCAAAGCAGTGCGCGTGAAGGACAGGAACATCCGCGAGTCTGCGTCGGATGACGAGGTGACCATTGGGGTGGAGCAGAAAGGCCGCAACGTCGAAGGGAGAAGAGCCCATACCGTAAGGAGGGCCAGCTTGTCTCGAGGTGAGCTGTTGGCAGGACTGGTGAGAAAGTTAGAAAGGGAAGATAGCGAGCGGAGCGACAGCATGAGCAGGAGTGATGATATCACTGGCATGGGGTCTGTCGAGCCGTTGATGAGGGAGCTGGCTGGGGAGGCGAGGCGGAGGCAGAAGGAGGTTGAGGCTCGACATCAAACGCAGTTGAACGGGTTCTAGTGGGCCATTTAGGAACAGACTTAATATGGGCGGGTTGCTTTGAATAGGCGTGTTTGTTTCCTTGTCATTCGTTCTAGGAACTGAAATTGGGACGATGGCCTGATGATGGGATGACTTGGATGCACTCCGGAACTGTATACTAGTATACATCAGAAGGGGTTATTGGATATCTAGATGTCAGTATTTTTATGGGTTATCAAGAGTAGCTGCGCGAGCCAGTCGGGCTGGTTTCAACGTCTCAAGGAGTCCGGAATATGGTGATATTCACACATGTCCTTCGGAACCAATGTCATATTACCATGCAATCATCTGTCACATTGTAACCCCCATCTCATCCTCTAAGGGCTGGGTTTCCCCGGACGATCAATCAACATTTGACCATCTCAGATGGTGAGGGGGTGTCAGATCCCCCAGAGATCCCTCTTTAGGGATTGATCGACATGTCTAGGATGAGATCTATATGGAAATCCCAGAGCATTATTTCAGTCATGTACATGGGGAATTACACTTGGACCTTGGGGAAATGGTGCTAAAGTGTCTCTACGTCATCAACCCACTGGCTTCTATTACCCAAGCTCCTCCATATTCTTCATGTAAACCTAATATATCATCACATCGCCAACATTTTACTATAACTTCACATCTAAAAAACCGAGAAATGCCTCCATCTTCCCCCTGGATCTTCATCTGCCCCTCCAACCGCGGCATCGGTTACGCCCTCACGAGGCACCTCCTCACCACCTCCTCAACCTCAATCCCTATTCTCGCAACCACCCGTCACCCTAACCCATCCACCGCCAAAGCTGCTCTACTCGGGAATCTCCCAAAATCCCATATCCATAGCCACGATCAGCTTTCCAAGCGCTTATCCGTCGTCAGGTGCGACGTCACAGATGAATCCTCCATCATCTCCGCTGCAAAACAAGCCAAAGCCCTGTTCCCACCCGACACGCACCACTTACACCTCGCATGCGCCCTCCCTGGTGTATTGCTCAACCCAGAGAAGTCCCTTGCCCATATAGACGCCCATTCAACCCTTGAGTCTTTCCAGATCAATGCTCTCGGACCTTTACTTCTGGCTAAGCACTTCTTTGGCTTTCTCCCCAAGCGCTCTACTGCCACCACCACCACTGTCCCGGATTCTAGCTCCCCTATATCGGGTTCTGAGTCCGCGGATGACGGCGGCTTAATACATCTTCCCCGTCATGCTACTTGGCTCACCATGTCTGCCCGCGTGGGCTCCACGACGGATAACCGCTCAGGCGGATGGTTCTCGTACCGCGCGAGCAAAGCCGCTGTCAATAGCCTGACGCGCAGCTTGGACATACACCTACGTATGCGAGCGGGAGATCATGCCATGGCCGTGGCGTATCACCCAGGAACAGTACGGACGGAGCTGAGCAAAAAGTATTGGGATGGTGTTCCCGAGGACAAGTTGTTTAGCCCAGAGTACGCAGCGGAAAGGCTGGTGGATGTGGTACGTCAGTTGGGGATAGAGCAGAGAGGGAGATGTTGGGACTGGAAGGGGGAGGAGGTGCCTCCTTAATATGAAGACGAGAAGACTCTTTTTGGGGTGAGACTAAGATGAGGCAGAAAATGAATCACAGATTCGGATTTGCAAGTTATGTGTGTATATGGCAGGATGAAAACGGCGTATTCGTACAAAAATGTCAAGCCCAGCTTTTCTGTTTCCCACCCTACGCCCAAGAACTGCTGCCCTCCCTATCAAAAAACCGCGCGCTCTAATAGGAAACCAAAATCCCCCAGCTACTACAACTCCACCTCCTGGAATGATGCCCCGTCTGGCGGCGAGGCGTTCTTGGACTCATCTTCATCAGAGTCATCCTTGCTTGTTCCGCCAGGTCGGAGTGCTACTTTTTGCTCTTGTTTGTCTTCTAACCGCACTTTTTGCTCCGCTTGGAACTGATCAGCCTTTGCCTTTTGCTCCGTTGCTTTTGTCTTTTGTTCGGGTGCCTCCTCGTCATCAGATTCGGATTCGGATTCGGATTCGCTCTCAGTCTTCTTCTGATTTCCATTGGCTGGTCCTGTGCCGGCCTTGCTCTCGTCTTCAGCCCTCTGTCCGTTCTGAGTCGCGGGGGTTCGCGCCGGTGTGTCCTTGGGTGGAACGTCCTTTGGCGGCGGTGCAGGCAGTTGCTCGTCGCTGGGTGGTCCAGGTCTCATAGCATCCAGGTAGAACTTGGTTACACCGAGGATCCTCCCGTTCTGTTCACAAGCTGTCACCCACTCGGGTCGCACCACAGGGATATTGTTCTCGACGGCCTTCTCCCATGCGGTTCCCCTGCCTTCCGTGGTGACGAAATGTGTGGTATCGATGCGCACTCCATCCACAATCTTGGCTCCGATTCGCTCCACCGCTTTCGTCAAGTTCTCCCTTGTGGTGCCAGGCAGAATACCAGCCGTGATAGTAATGCCGCTCAAGTCCGTCATCTTGTGCGTCCGCACCACCACCTTCTCGCTCGCGCGCGTACCAGCGCTCGTCCGTAGAACCAGGTGAAAAGTATACTCGGTGTCGACAGCCAGGCCACTGATCTTGGTGCTGTGCATCTCTAGCGGGCGCGGGATGTTGCCAGCCTTTTGTCCGTTGCGGTACAGGCTCAGTGATATCAAGTCGGCTGTGGCGAGTGCGATGGGGTCCCATTCCAGGACGACGGATGTTTGCGTGGCATTGCGGCAGCGGAGGATGGGCGCCGCAGGCTCTGAGGCGCCAAATCTGGTAAAGATACGATCTTGCAAAGCGCGGAACTCGTCTTCTGCGGCAGCTTCCTTGTTGATGTTGCGGCTAACGGCGATATCGACGATGCTTCCCGAGGAGATGTTGGGAGGCAGGAGAATCGAGGGGAACTCGATCTAGGTAGCTCGTTAGCAGGTTTTATATAGAGACAGGTCCACTGCAACGGAGAAGAAAGCAGAGGCAAGAGAAATTGCGAGACATACGAGCCGTTTGTCTGGCGTCAGGAGAACAGTGACGCCAGCGTCAACCTTGCCGACAGTAAGGGAGACGAGCATGGCTGCGCGAGGAGAAAGAGGAGAGAGCGGAGGTCGCAGAGGCCACTGAATTCCACCAGCGATCCGGATTGAGATGCAAGGCGCGGAGAAAGGAGAAGAGGGCGCGATACAATGACGTGGTTTCGTTAGGTGACACAGATTCAACTTGGAGCTGTGGATAGTGGAAGCTGATGAGGCCTTGGTGGCTGATGTCTTGGGGGTGGCTGGTAGGCACAAAGCCACGTCAATCTACGCCTACCTACCCTACACTCCATGCCTTTTTTCTCAGCGGGATCATCGTCAAAGCCAAGCTCATCTTGAACACACCTCTGTATAGATTGAGCTTTATCATTCCCCTTCATCTGAGGACCCTGGTATGTGTAGAATTAGGATACAACAAACAAGGACTATGGCCAGTTCGTAAATACAATAACTAGATAGTAAAATGTGCGCAACAAGCCCGATGTCCACCAAAGCCATACGGAGCTCTTATTTGACATGAAGCTTTTTTTTCATGACACTTAATTTATTTAAACTTGTCATCTTTATTTCTGCTTTTTTGTTTATATATATAGGCTTGTCACAAGAACATCCAATCACCCTCCGTAGACAGCTTCGCAGCTTTGCCTGGTGATCCGTTGGCTGCAGTGCCACTGTCGAGACTGTAGCGATAGAATAAATATCATGAATATTGTTATTTCAACATTGAATCAGTTAAATGGTATAAATGCATATAACAAAACATAGTAACAGACTTGTAGGCTAAATGTGACGATCCGGGTTGATTCTCAAGGGATAAACCGAGGTTCGTGGGTTTATGTTGACAGAGAGGTCAGGGAT